>WBZZ01006291.1:67500-70000 GCA_019918135.1 Paulinella micropora
TGCCTTGTGTCACCTCAAGTCATCTCATCTCATCTCCATCTCGTCTCTCATCTCACCTCATCTCCTGTCATGTTTCGATCTCATCTCACCTTATGTCATTCCATTCCATGTCATCTCACGTCGATCACCTAGCTTAACCTCACCTCACCTCATCTCAACTCAAGCTGTCTCCTTTCATATCACCTCGATACGATCTCATCAGACATTCCCATGACATACATACATACATACATACATACATACATACATACATACATACATGCAGACATACATACAAACATATATTTGTTACTGTGTGCAGCATCTTCGCGCACGTGTTTTGCCAACATTTCTCGTACGTTCTCTTCCTTGTCCCCTTTCTATTGTCTTTCTTGATAATACGTAGCAGCTGCTTACAATTGCGTCTGCTTTTTCTTGAGCGCTCTCTCTCTCTCTCTCTCTCTCTCTCTCTCTCTCTCTCTCTCTCTCTCTTATCTTCTCTCTTCTCTCTCTCTCTCTCTCTCCCTCCCTCTCTCTCTCTCTCTCTCTCTCTCTCTCTCTCACACTCTCTCTCCAGTTTCTCTTTCTTTCTATGCTGTTCTTTGCTCGCCTCCTGTCGCCGGTAGCGAGGACGATTTGCCGCCAGAAGCTCGCAAGTTCATGGAGGCCGGCTTCGAGCGATTTATCAACCTGGTCCGCTACTACAATGTCTTATCCACACGACGCCTTGCGCCGCTGCAAGACCGGTAACACTTTGTTCTGTCCATCTACCTCTAGCTACCCACCCATAAGTGTACAGGCTGTGTAGAATGGCATGTCTTCGCAAAAAGACTGTGTGTTTTGTTTCGTAGTATCGCAAAAATCCCGCCGCCGCCAAGCATGGCGCTTTACATAAAAGGTATGTGTGTTTTCCCCTTCGAATACATGAATCAGAATGGTTACACTTGGTGTGTGTGTGTGTGTGTGTGTTGGTGGTGGTTGGAGGGGGGGGTGGGGGGGGTGGGGGTTGGGTGACATTTACTTATTTACTTATTTTTACGTTTTTAATTATTACTATTATCATCACTACTAGTACTAGTACTAATGCTACTACCATACAACTGTAGCTTATCCTTTTCGCTGTTACGCTCTCTGTGTTGTGAAGGAGATGATTCATCAGACCAATGTGACGCACAGGGCGAGCCGAGTCCATGATTCTTGCCACTGGCCTCATTCTTGCTCCTTCTATACATGGACAGGCACCCTCGATATTTCGCATAAGGCTTGCCAAGCGGATATTCCGACGCGGACCTGACCTGAGTGTTGAACAAATCGCCTCTCCAGGCGCCGCATCGAAGCCAGTTTTTCTCCTTGGCAGAACTTGTGATTACTTTTGACATGAGCATTTCACAGTTCACCTTCTGGTCACTAGCAAAAACTCAATCCACCCCCACGGTCGAAGCCACATTGGAAAGCCAACAATAATCGACGTAAATTTAGAGCCAACAATAATCGACGTAAATTTAGAGCCAACATAATGTAGTAACGCTAATCAAGCCACATTGGAAAGCCATAAGGTAAGAAGGTAAGCCAACATAATCGACGTAAATTTAGAGCCTAAAATGTATTTTGTAAGGGATCTACCTAGTTCACCAGGGCGACCGGCCAGTTCATTTGAGTTTGTACGTAGACAGCGGGTAAACTTTCGTTGCGGTGGGGTCGTGAAGTTATGGTTTGCGATAGCCGACACTAGCTGCTTGAAGCTTTTGGTATGTTTCATGGTGGTACTGGAGGCGACTACTGGTGAAATTACAGCGGCGGAAATGAGCGGGTTCGGTCGCAGACGTAATGTATGTAGAACATTCTGGCGTTTGGTGTGGTGCATTGGCGCACGATTGTCTTTGAATGGTTTTTCACAACTCACTTTTTATGGGTACTGGATGGAGTAATTGACGCAGCCCGGTGCGGCCAACATTCGCACATACCTGAATTTTTTCCTACCATATTTCGAGGCACTCCCCGTGAAATAGGTTGCTCCCTTAATATTATACCACTGACAAGTAATTACTAAGCTTAATAAAAGTTTGGTATTATTTTTATACGCAATCACTTGGCTTTTATTATTGTGATATTAAATTTAATTGCATCGGATCTCTGCGTAACCTTAAACTGTGACTGCTGCTTTTTTTTTTTTTTTTTTTGAGTTTTTTTTTAAAAAATTTTTTTAAAAAGTTTTCTTTATTAATATTTTTTATTTTTTATTTTTTTCAAGTTTTTCAAGTGTTTTTTTACACTTCATGTTTTCTCTTTTTGTATTAATATTAATATATATCAAGTTATATATCCGAGGCTCTTGATATAATATTATAACTCAGCTCTTCCATTTTATCTCTTCTGCCTCCCACCGGGCTCTGCTCTACGAGTCTGAGTGGCACTGAAGTGAGTATTTCTAAATAGTATATACTGTAGTCACAGTAAACTTGCGGCGTCACGTAGTAAACTTGATTAAATTCAAAACTTATTATTAATATTAATATATAAT
>WBZZ01006291.1:82500-87500 GCA_019918135.1 Paulinella micropora
ATGGCATATCCTCAACGGACATAAGCCTCCAATACCCTTGTTCGAGGTCCTCCACCCCCCCGTGTCAGTCTCTCGCCTGATGATCGGGGCCACCGATGGAGCTCCTGGGGGCAAGACTGCACTAAGCCGAGGTTATTCCGCAGTCCCAGCAACCTCTTGCAAGACGTCACCGAATGTGCAAGTGCATACACCAAGCGCGGTTGCTAGAGCTGCCTCGAAACCCCACCCATAACAATCTGGTGTCTGCTGGGTCCTGGGCTATCAACCAGCATATGCGGAGTTTAAGATCTTTTACGCGCGCAACGACCCTCCTCCCCAGCATCTACCACCAAAGGGTTATGAGTTGGCGTCACAGTTTAACGCCTTGAGGCCATTGGGCTGGAACTCTGTTTAGCAAGTGTGACTAGGTTTTTTCATCGGGATTTCCCTCAAATATGTCACAGTCAACACTCCAAGGCAGATAATAATAATAATAATAATAATAATGATAATAATAATAATAATAATAGTGCTTCTCTGTCAATGGCTGATGCATTTCTGCACATGCGCCTCCATCGTCTCACCCGTGAGGGGAGTACGAAGAATTGACGATAAGCTCTAATGACACCCCCGCAAGGGCAGTTCCAACACTTCCAGACGGGCCGGTATGTTCAATGAAAATACTGGTCCAGACGGATCGGTATGTTCAATGAAAATACTGGTGGCACCGACGGGAATCGAAAATAATAATAATAATAATAATAATAATAATAATAATAATAATAATAATAATAATAATAATAATAATAATATTGTATTGAACTGTCATGGCCGAGCCCAAGGGCCATGCGCCTCCATCCCTCGACCCAACAGTCACAACAGTGAATGGTGGGGAGGGAAGAGTGACTCTGACCATCCCTGAATAGCTACCCGCTCGGCGTGTCGGGTACCTTGCAGGGAATCAACTGCAAATGATTGATGTTCCCTATGAGAGAGTTCCACAAGACTGGGTATAAGTCGAATGGAGGTACTCAAGGGTGGTAGCAGACATTTCATGCGGTCTGCCAGCGCATGAGGACGTGTTGCGGTAGGTGTCTAGGATGCCTCGAAACCCGTCACCACCCCTAGATCGCGGAATGCATATACCCCATTGATCCCCACGTGGTGTATGTCTTATAAAAACAACATAACGACATAGCCCCGGAACGGAACCAGTGAGAAGAGGCCCAACCACCTCCTCTTCCCGTGGGGTGCCATACTGTGCACCCCTCCACAATAATAATTATAACTATGATATTACTACTACTACTACTAATACTACTACTAATACCAATAATAATAATAATAATAATAATAATAATAATAATAATAATAATAATAATAATAATAATAATAATAGTGCTTCTCTGTCAATGGCTGATCCATTTCTGCACATGCGCCTCCATCGTCTCACCCGTGAGGGGAGTACGAAGAATTGACGATAAGCTCTAATGACACCCCCGCAAGGGCAGTTCCAACACTTCCAGACGGGCCGGTATGTTCAATGAAAATACTGGTCCAGACGGATCGGTATGTTCAATGAAAATACTGGTGGCACCGACGGGAATCGAACTGGCGACAGGGCCCAGATGGTAGAACTTGACCACTGGGCTATCACGGTGTCCATAATAATAATAATAATAATAATAATAATAATAATAATAATAATAATAATAATAATGATAATGATAAGTATAATGATTTTAATAATAATCAGCACGACCAGTGAGGTGTCTGAGTCGCCCATGCCGCTCGGCGGGTGGTGAAAAAAAAAAAAAAAAAAAAAAAAAAAAAAAAAAAAAAAAAAAAAAAAAAAAAAAAAAAAAAACAACATCAACAACAACAACAACAACAACAAACAATAAAATCAACAACAACAAACAACAACAAACAACCAAGAGCAACCAACATTTACACCAGCACCACCAGGGGCGTCTCTGAGTCAGCCATGCAGTTTGGCGGATGGTGAAAACAAGAACAACAACCAATAAAATTAACAACAACCAACAACCACCAACAACCAACAGCAACCAACAATACATCAGCATGACCAGTGGGGTGTCTGAGTCAGCCATGCTGCTCGGCGGGTGGTCCACGCTCGTGCCTTCGCTGGTGAGGCCTGATAGATAGATAGATAAATAGATAGATAGATAGATAGACAGATAGATAGATAGATAGATAGATAGATAGATAGATAGATAGATAGATAGATAGATGAAATATCGACTAATGTCAGAAAAAAGGAGCTTCTGATTTCGTCAACCAGGAAGTCTGTGGGTAAAGTATTAACCCGATGCCCAGCTAAGCCGTGATGTTTGCACGGAAGGGACTGATACAGGCAATACCAAAGCTTCCTGGTACCAGGCGGGGCCAGGGCTCGTTCCATAAAGCGCCCCTTGCAGAACGAGCTCCCACCTCCATTACAGAGGACCCAGTAAGCAGATGGAGTTTCGAGACTGTTCGACAGTCTAGTATAAACCGACAGAGCACTGTGGGTTTTATTCCGGGCTCAACAAGCGAGAAAGGGCACCCTGAGGGAACAGGATTGTGCTTCCCGTCGCTATTTCGGCATATGACTTATAGGCGTATGGCTAGGCACACATAAGGCACCCCACCACGGGCCCAGCACACCCACACCATCCCCTAATTCTCTGTCTGTCGACAGATGGCACCCATTTCAAAAAATCAAGCCCAAGAGAGGGTCAGTGACACCTCAAGTGGCCTTGGTTCATTCCGTAGAGTAAGTGATAAGATCAACTGATGAAATATCGACTAATGTCAGAAAAAAGGAGCTTCTGATTTCGTCAACCAGGAAGTCTGTGGGTAAAGTATTAACCCGATGCCCAGCTAAGCCGTGATGTTTGCACGGAAGGGACTGATACAGGCAATACCAAAGCTTCCTGGTACCAGGCGGGGCCAGGGCTCGTTCCATAAAGCGCCCCTTGCAGAACGAGCTCCCACCTCCATTACAGAGGACCCAGTAAGCAGATGGAGTTTCGAGACTGTTCGACAGTCTAGTATAAACCGACAGAGCACTGTGGGTTTTATTCCGGGCTCAACAAGCGAGAAAGGGCACCCTGAGGGAACAGGATTGTGCTTCCCGTCGCTATTTCGGCATATGACTTATAGGCGTATGGCTAGGCACACATAAGGCACCCCACCACGGGCCCAAGATAGATAGATAGATAGATAGATATGTTTAATCTATGGGCGTGGCTTAGCTTGAAAAGCCATGGCCTCCTATACTACCCCCGGACAAGAACTTTCAGCACCGGCCAAGCTGCACACCAACCACTGTCTCGCTGTGGTTGGTGTCTGTGCCCAGTTCAAGCCGAAAGGTAGCCGAGCCCTTTTGAACTATACGGGACAACACTAGAACACTCCCCAGGAGCGCGTGCCCTAAGGAGATGATGCCATGAGCAAGTCGAGGTTTCAGGAGTTCACGCTCGTTGTGAGTTACCTTTCTACAACCCCGACTTCATCAACCCTTTGCATCACGCCCCGACCTCATCAGCCATGGTCAGGAGTTGGTTGCCTGTTTAGCCCTTGCGCTGCGCGCGATTAACGGCGGACACAAAATCGTCATTGTAGGAGATAGTTAGATCTGAACCCTAGGCTGAGTTGCCAGTGGCAGAGACCGTCTCCAGGGATAGATAGATAGATAGATAGATAGATAGATAGATAGATAGATAGATAGATAGATAGATAGATAGATAGATAGATAGATAGATAGATTTAATCTTTAGGCGTGGCATTAGCTTTAAAAGCCATAAACCTCCAATACTACCCCCGAGCATGAACTCTCAGCACTTCACAAGCTGCATACCAACCATCCGCTCGGGTTGGTGCCCGTGCCCAGTTCAACCCGAAAGGTAGCCGAGCCCGTGAACTGTACAAGGACAACCACTAAAAAACTCCCCCAAGGGCGTGTGCCATAAGAAGGCCTGTCAAACCGAGGTTTCGGGACTTCAAGTTCGTTGTGAGTTACCTCCTACACCTCGACTTCATCAATCCTTTGCATCACGGCCCCGGTCGAGAGTTGGTCGCCTATTTCCCTGGGCTGCGCGCGATCAACGGCGGACACAAAACCGTCGTTATTGGAGATGGTTAGATCTGAACCCAGGCTGTAGTTGCCAGTGGCAGAGTCCGTCTCCAGGGATAGATAGATA
The DNA here is from genome assembly GCA_019918135.1 of Paulinella micropora. NCBI lineage: Eukaryota > Cercozoa > Imbricatea > Euglyphida > Paulinellidae > Paulinella > Paulinella micropora. The sequence goes on from WBZZ01006291.1 coordinate 86,688, forward strand.
GATAGATAGATAGATAGATAGATAGATAGATAGATAGATAGATAGACCTGGGCTGCTGGAGGGTCGAGCGCTGTCGCTGTGCGGGTGTGTGTGTCGGTTACGGAAGCGAATGGTGTTGATGGACAGTTCGGGCCCGATGCTGACTTGCGCCCTGTCGTACACCCCATGGGGGACCTGACAAGTATGTATGGCACATGTGTGTGCGCCCACATTGTTATCAAAAATGCTTGCTGACCAAGTCGAGCAATGTCTCTTCGGCTTGTTCCAAGTGCGTGCGTGAGGTGGCGCCCAGCCAGAACCGCCTGGCCACCGGGGAGAAACTCAGCCCGTAGAAAGATGCTGCAAAGCACAAGCAGGCAAAGTGTATCACAGTATTTTCTTTGCTCCCTTCGGCTCTTTGCGTATGCTTGTCTGCCCTTTCTCTTTCTTGGCTTGTTGTCAAACATTTTGTCAAACAGTTTGCATATATGTACAAATTCATCTCTCTGCATTTTTGTACAAATTTCTCTCTTCCTCGTCCTCTTTCCAAATGACAAGAAAATAAAGAAGCAAATAAAACAAGCAAATAAAACAAGCAAATAAACAAGCGAGGTGGAGGTAAGATGAAGAAGCGACAAACAGGATTCAAGATGCGGCAAAAATGAAAGTCTTTCCAAGGTTGCGGACCTCCAGCACCTCCCAAGGCAAGGATGCTCATGCGACCAATCCGAAATATCTGGCTCATGGCCATGGACTCCTTGCACAGAATGAGTTGTGAAGACCACGAGGACCAATAATAATAATAATAATAATAATAATAATAATAATAATAGT
>WBZZ01006291.1:92500-95000 GCA_019918135.1 Paulinella micropora
CCTCCATTACAGAGGGCCCAGTAAGCAGATGGAGTTTCGAGACTGTTCGACAGTCTAGTATAAGCCGACAGAGCACTGTGGGTTTTATTCCGGGCTCAACAAGCGAGAAAGGGCACCCTGAGGGAACAGGATTGTGCTTCCCGTCGCTATTTCGGCATGTGACTTATAGGCGTATGGCTAGGCACACATAAGGCACCCCACCACGGGCCCAGCACACCCACACCATCCCCTAATTCTCTGTCTGTCGACAGATGGCACCCATTTCAAAAAATCAAGCCCAAGAGAGGGTCAGTGACACCTCAAGTGGCCTTGGTTCATTCCGTAGAGTAAGTGATAAGATCAACTGATGAAATATCGACTAATGTCAGAAAAAAGGAGCTTCTGATTTCGTCAACCAGGAAGTCTGTGGGTAAAGTATTAACCCGATGCCAGATAGATAGATAGATAGATAGATAGACAGATGGATGGATGGATGGATGGATAGATAGACAGATATGTTTGGTCTATCAGCGCTGCATATCCGGGGACATAGGCATCCATTCCCCCCCGCCTCCAGATGGAGGCTGGGCACCGGGCTGGGAATGGGGACTATGCCCGATAGATAGATAGATAGATAGATAGATAGATAGATAGATTGATAGATAGATAGATAGATAGATAGATAAGTAGATAAATAGATAGATAGATAGATAGATAGATAGATAGATAGATAGATAGATAGATAGATAGATGAGATGTCGCAAAGGAATGTAGTCCTTGCAAAGGAACGCAGTTTCACATCAAACAATAATTTGTGTACTGTGCATGTGTCCGGGATGGGAATCACGGGTAGACTGTGTTCTGGAAAAAGAAGAGGAGGAAGGATGTTGAAGAAAAAGGCAATCTAGGAATGGAGAGTGGGAGGATAAGGAAGAAGAGAAGGAAAAGGAAGCCGTTAGTCCAAGTGTTTTGAGCACCGTAAGCTTGCGCAAGCTACAATGATGACATTGTATGAGGCCTAAACCCCGCAGGGACCTAGCCCGGGCTATGCAACACTGGACGGCTATGATGGAATGCAGTCACCAATACGGACTAGAGGAAGATTAGTCCAATTTTTGACTGCACAGGAGCGATAAATCGCAAAAGAGCAACGAGCTACACAGGAGGATAGCTTGAAGCAAAGGGATTTGGATTGAGATAGATAGATAGATAGATAGATAGATAGATAGATAGATAGATAGATAGATAGATGGATGGATAGATAGATAGATAGATGGATGGATAGATAGATAGATAGATAGATAGATAGACAGATAGATAAGAGAGATCGGAGGGAGAGCAAAGAAGAGAGATCGAGAGAAGAGAGACCGAGAAAAAAAAAAAAAAAAAAAAAAAAAAAAAAAAAAAAAAAAAAAAAAAAAAAAAAAAAAAAAAAAGAAAGAAAGAAAGAAAAAGAGAGAGAGAAGAGAGATAGATAGAGAGAGAGGTCTAACTTACTGGTTCGACTTTTCATGTGGACTTTCCCTGAGATCAATTGTAAAATTGTTTTTCTCTCAATAAAAGCGAAGAAGAAGAAGAAGAAGAAGAAGAAGAAGAAGAAGAAGAAGAAGAAGAAGAAGAAGAAGAAGAAGAAGAAGAAGAAGAAGAAGAAGAAGAAGAAGAAGAAGAAGAAGAAGAAGAAGAAGAAGAAGAAGAAGAAGAAGAAGAAGAAGAAGAAGAAGAAGAAGAAGAAGAAGAAGAAGAAGAAGAAGAAGAAAAGAGAGCGAGAGAGAAAGAGAGACAGAGGGAGGGAGGGGGGGGGTGGGAGGGAGAGGAGGACTACAGAGGACTAGGTCACAGAGAAAAGCTTTCTGAAAAGTAATATTAACATGATTAAAGACAAAATCAGGCAGAGGCAGAGGGCGAAGAAGCAATGAAAAGCGTTTACTTTGAAGTTGTTTACCACTTACTTTCGATTACTGAAAGATGAACGCATAACGAATCTCAAAAAGCACCCAGACAATTGCCTTTTTCTTCCAAATGCAGCTAGTGTACAGCTGATGCTGACACATTATGGTGGAGGAGAATATTTCTTCTCGGTAATTATGGTCCAGCTTTTTTCGAGGTACAGAAGGCATTCCGCGGTCCTTTTGACAAGTTTTGTGGTGATAGAAAAGCCAATCAAAACGGTCACCACAAGGCCACCGGCCGATGGGAAAAAGCGGCGAGGGTGTCGATTTTCACAACCCGCTGCGCTCTTCCACTTCCCCAACCCTCGTTCCCTTTTGAGTCTGTGTGTGTAACGTATCATCTCTCTTCTTCTTCTTCTTCATTTTTATTGAGAGAACAATTTTACAATTGGACTCAGGGAACGTCCACGTGAAAAGTATAGCTAGTAAGTTATACCTTTATCTAAGGTGGAAACCTAGTTATTCAGTACTAGTTGAGCGTATTAAGGAAGATATCGATATTAAATTAGTATTCAGCTGCTCAGTATTAATATTATATTATAGTTATTAAAATTAATATTTCTGTTTAGATA
>WBZZ01006291.1:100000-120526 GCA_019918135.1 Paulinella micropora
CTCTGCACCTCCGGGGTTGCGGCCTGGACTCAGAATCATTGCGTTCTGACTCATGACTGGCGCTGCCACGACCGCTGCCACAGTGTTGGCACGTGGAACCATGCGCCGCGGCAAGGACTGGCTGTGGCTGTTGTGGAGCTGCTGAAGCAACTGTGGAGGAGATGGCTGACGGCGCCGTAGGTAGTGGCGGTGGTGGCGATGAACTCTTGGCGCGAGTTTGCGAGGTGGGGCCATCTGCCGATGAGAGCAATTCAGCTGGCAAGGAAAAAGAAGAGGGACGCAAGGCATGCAAAGCCGAGGACACCGCAAGAAGAGCGTTGTCCTGAGGGCGCTCTCTCCTGCTGCTGCTTCGGCTGGCGCGGGCTGGACTGTGGCTTAGGGCAAGGTGCTGGGCGTGCTGGGGTTGGGACCGGGAGCGAGAACGAGAGCGAGTGGTAGGGGGCGACAACGATCTTCGCTGCAAACCGATAGGAATAGAGAGTGTCAGAATTGTATCCAATAGGCGGTGAGAGAAGAAGAAGAGAAGAAGAAGAAGAAGAAGAAGAAGAAGAAGAAGAAGAAGAAGAAGAAGAAGAAGAAGAAGAAGAAGAAGGAGAAGGAGGAGGAGGAGGAGGAGGAGGAGGAGGAGGAGAAGGAGAAGGAAAAGAAGAACAAGAAGAAGAAGAAGAAGAAGAAGAAGAAGAAGAAGAAGAAGAAGAAGAAGAAGAAGAAGAAGAAGAGGAGGAGGAAGAAGGAAAGCAAGAAGAAAGAAAGAAAGAAAGAAAGAAAGAAAGAAAGAAAGAACGATCAGTGATGTGTGTGTGTGTGTTTGAGAGAGAGAGAGAGAGAGAGAGAGAGAGAGAGAGAGAGATGCAAATAAAGAAATACACATCTGATAGCATCGACCGACAAGGGACGAGGCCACGAGCAGAGCATGCATAAGGGGAAATAACGAAAAAAGCTTCAGGACATCTCTGTCCACACTAGTCCTTAGCCACATGCTCTGTTCGCTCTGTTCGCTGTACCTACCTTACCTACCTACCTTGCCTACCTACCTACCTACCTACCTATGTTCTGGCCCCGCGGCGGGCGCTGGAGCGCGTGGGCCTGCTGGTGGTACCATCGGCTTCTGCTTTGGAGCAGCTTTTGGCAGCAGGCCCTGCAGGCCTCTCAGACTTGCTGCTCGTGTTTATCCTGGCTTGTTGCCTGCTGTCAGTCTGCACAAGCTCTGCTGCTGCCTGCTGGCTTGCGCCGCTTGCTGCTGTCTGTCTCTGCTGTCTGCACGATGATGAAGGGCGGGCGCGCTTCAGTACCGACTCTTTCTTGGCTTCTTGCTTCCTTGGTTTCTTGCTCCCTTGCTGGGGCTGCTCCTCCAGCCGCCGCACTTCCTCCTCCTCCTTTTCCTCCTCATTTGCCTTCTTCTTTCCCCCACGGCGCCGAAGGGGTGATTGTGCACTGCGTTTGCCCTCCTCCAATCCGTCCTGCTCCAGCTCGTTGCCTTTTTTCGCGCGTTTTTTGCGGTTCGGCCTCTCGTCGCCTTCCTTGGCGCGTTTTTTGCCGCTACTGCCGGACCGATCGGGAGAAGAAGCGACCAGAGAGCGCAACACGTCACTCAAGAGATCGTAGTCTAAGCGAGAGAGAAAGAGAGAGAGAGAGAGAGAGAGAGAGAGAGAGAGGGATTGGGGGGGTGGGGGGGGGAAGAGGGAGAGAGGGGCACGGCAATAAGTGTGTGTAAAATAAAAGAAACGATATATATATATATATAATTTATATAGTATGTGTGTGTGTGTGTGCGTTACATACACAACCATATACATACATCCATACGTACATCGTATACATGCACAATATATGTGTACGAAGTTGCGTGTATGTATGTGTTGGTGCAGTGATGTCAGCGTGGACCAATACATTACATACACACACATACATACATACATACATACATACATACATACATACATACATACCAGGTGTTTGGCCGAAGTCCACCGCACGACAAGCCTCCACCTGATAGCCGAGAAAGAAAGAAAGAGAGAGAGAGAGAGAGAGAAGGGGGGGGGGGGGGAGGGAGGGAGAATGAACACAGACAAGATAGACAGATAGACAGACAGATATACAGATAGATAGACAGACAGACAGACAGATAGATAGACAGATAGACAGATAGATAGATAGATATGAGATGTCGCAAAGGAATGTAGTCCTTGCAAAGGAACGCAGTTTCACATCAAACAATAATTTGTGTACTGTGCATGTGTCCGGGATGGGAATCACGGGTAGACTGTGTTCTGGAAAAAGAAGAGGAGGAAGGACGTTGAAGAAAAAGGCAATCTAGGAATGGAGAGTGGGAGGATAAGGAAGAAGAGAAAGAAAAGGAAGCCGTTAGTCCAAGTGTTTTGAGCACCGTAAGCTTGCGCAAGCTACAATGATGACATTGTATGAGGCCTAAACCCCCGCAGGGACCTAGCCCGGGCTATGCAACACTGGACGGCTATGATGGAATGCAGTCACCAATACGGACTAGAGGAAGATTAGTCCAATTTTTGACTGCACAGGAGCGATAAATCGCAAAAGAGCAACGAGCTACGCAGGAGGATAGCTTGAAGCAAAGGGATTTGGATTGGGGATGGGAAAAACCCAAGGCGCGGAAACATCGATGAACAGAGAACGATACCATGCCGCGAGCCCCGCATTCGATTGGTCGAAGGTGGCAGGTCCATCCGTTGTCCTCGATTTGAGATTTGAGCTTGTTGTATCGGTTGGTCTTGTAGGCTCGTGCGTCAAGGATGTTTTCCTCGACCGGGCACGTTAGCTCGATCAGAATACATATCTTGGTAGACAGTGACCCAAATGTGGACAGGGTAGATAGATAGATAGATAGATAGATAGATAGATAGATAGATAGATAGATAGATAGATAGATAGATGTATATATATATATATACATATATATATAATATACATATATGTATAGATATACATACACACACACACACACAAACACACACGCACACAAACACACACACACACACACACATATATATATATAAATATATATATATATATATATATATATATAATATATATATAGAGAGAGAGAGGGAGGGAGGGAGGGAGAGAGAGAGATTGCCCAGCCCTCAACTATCAGCTTTCGCTTTGTTGTCTCTCTCTCTCTCTCTCTCTCTCTCTCTCTGCTCCTCCTGCCACCCTCTTTCGCCACAACCCAGATACACTCATGTTTATCGCAATCCCAGTAAGTTCGTCGTTGGAGAGGAAATCTCCCTTATTGCACCTGGAGGCAGAAACCTTTCGAAGCTTCAACGCACATTTGCAAATCTTGGGCTAAGTGTGTCTTACAAATGTGGGATTTTTGATTTTGCTGCGTACCGGCAGTTAAACATTTGAACAAAGTAGAATTTTTGCAGAGGGGGGAGAGGGGGGGGGGGGGGGGGGGGGGGGGGGGGGGGGGGGGGGGGGGAGGGGGGGGACTCATTTTTTAAAATGCAAAATAAAATATTGGTCTACACATTCAAGAAAAAATACATAAGTATACACACATCCTTACCTACATATCCATACATACAGATATATGTACAGTATGCGATGATGACCGCAGTTCGGACTGGCTCGGGGGCCTTTGTCAGCGTCTCCTTCATTGTCACTCGTTGCCGCGCCTTGGCTGCCGGCACCACACATCCGATAGAAAAAGGCGGATAGTTAGCTCCAGAAACTGTGTTTGCACCTATGCTGCCTGCAATATCTGTCGATGCGTACGTATGCGAATCTTCTCACTCTCACTGCTGTAGAAAACTCGCCACACGAATCCAACATTACGGGTGCCTCAATGTGCACTGCGCGTCCCCTCAGTAGTAGTAGTAGTAGTAGTAGTAGTAGTAGTAGTAGTAGTAGTAGTAGTAGTGGTAGTAGTAGGTAGTAGTAGTAGTAGTAGTAGTAGTAGTAGTAGTAGTAGTAGTAGTAGTAGTAGTAGCAGTAGTAGTAGTAGTAGTAGTAGTAGTAGTAGTAGTAGTAGTAGTAGTAGTTAGTAATAGTCTCTCTCTAACTCTGCGTCTCTGTCTCTCTCTGTGTCTCTCTGTCTGTCTGTCTCTCTCTCTCTCTCTCTCACACACACACACACACACCTACCTTTATCCCACGGCACCTGGTCGCCCTTAAGCAGCCACCACAAGGAAAAGGACAGGCTTTCCATGTCCTGTGCGTAGCTCTGTGCCTAGCAGCCCAGAGGAAAAAAAAATTAGCTAGCCAGATTGACCAGCAGATAGATCGGACAGCTAGCTAGCTAGGTGCTCTTCTCTCTCTCTCCTTCTCTCCTCTCTCTCCTCTCTCCCCTCTCTCTCTTCTCTCCCCTCTCTCTCTTCTCTCCCCTCTCTCCTCTCTCTCTTCTCTCCCCTCTCCTCTCTCTCTTCTCTCCCCTCTCCTCTCTCTCTTCTCTCCCCTCTCCTCTCTCTCCTCTCTCTCCTCTCTCCGCTCTCCTCTCTCCTCTCTCTCCTCTCTCCCCTCTCTCTCTCCTCTCTCTCCTCTCTCTCTCCTCTCTCACTGATAGAAGTGCCAGCTAGCCACAAGGACAGCGTATAGATCGGAGAGCTAGCTAGCTAGGTGGATAGAAGCAGATGGCTAGAAGAGCTAGCAAGCTGGATAGATTGGTAGAAGTGCCAGGAGCCAGATGGACAGCAGATAAATCGGAGAGCTAGCTAGCCAGATAGATAAAGGAGCTAGATGGATAGATGGATAGGAGAACCGGAGAACCAACAAGCCAGATTGCAAGGGTACAGATAGCACACAGGCAAGTGAGACTAGCTAGCTTGACAAGGAACAAACTGTCCACCTCCGGGGCACGGCTCTGCCGCCTGACTGAGAACAAGCTTCAAAGATTGCTAGCAGAAGAATATCTGTCAACCAACTCACCTATCTATCTATCTATATCTATCTATCTATCCATCTATCTATCTATCTATCTATCTATCTATCTATCTATCTATCTATCTATCTATCTATCTATCTATCTATCATGAGGCGTACCAGTTTCTTCTCGGCATCTAGCGACATGAAGTACTGCATACGCACAGGCAGATGTTGGGATGGGGAAAGAGGATGGGGGGCAGGGGGGGGGGGGGGGGGGGGGAAAGAAAGGGTTACCTCCGATCCGACTTTTTCTTTGTATTTCATCTGCTTGTTTTTGGCCAGAGTTTCCAAGCTCTGCGCCGAGCCCAGGTCCACCAAATAGACCTACATCAATAGGTAGACAAGGGTAGATAGATAGATTGGTAGGAAGGTAGATAGTCGGTAAGGAGATAAATAGGTTGGTAGGTCAGCTTTTGCAGCATGTCTAACTGTCTTTTGTATGCTGCACGCTTGATGCAGTCCCTTATCCCTCAGGCCCCTCTCTCTGCATACATATACACATGAGAGAGAGAGAGAGAGAAAGAAAGAAAGAGAAAGAAAGAAAGAAAGAAAGAAAGAAAGAAAGAAAGAAAGAAAGAAGAGCTATAATTGCTCTAGTATGCAGTTGATGCAGTCCTACAAGAAGCAGCAGCTCGGTTTGCCTCTGCCCGTGTCAGGGTGATATACATTGATAGATAGGTAGGTAGGTAGGTAGGTAGGTAGATAGATAGATAGATAGATAGATAGATAGATAGATAGATAGATAGATAGATAGATAGATAGATAGATAGATAGATAGATAGATAGATGAGATATCGACTAATGTCAGAAAAAAGGAGCTTCTGATTTCGTCAACCAAGGAAGTCTGTGAATAAAGTATTAACCCGATGCCCAGCTAAGCCGTGATGTTTGCACGGAAGGGACTGATACAGGCGATACCAAAGCTCCCTAGTACCAGGCGGGGCCAGGGCTCGTTCCATAAAGCGCCCCTTGCAGAACGAGCTCCCACCTCCATTACAGAGGACCCAGTAAGCAGATGGAGTTTCGAGACCGTCGACAGTCTAGTATAAACCGACAGAGCACTGTGGGTTTTATTCCGGGCTCAACAAGCGAGAAAGGGCACCCTGATGGAACAGGATTGTGCTTCCCGTCGCTATTTCGGCATGTGACTTATAGGCATATGGCTAGGCACACATAAGGCACCCCACCACGGGCCCAGCACACCCACACCATCCCCTAATTCTCTGTCTGTCGACAGATGGCACCCATTTCAAAAAACCAAGCCCAAGGGAGGGTCAGTGACACCTCAAGTGGCCTTGGTTCACTCCGTGGAGTAAGTGATGAGATCAACTGATGAGATATCGACTAATGTCAGAAAAAAAGCTTCTGATTTCGTCAACCAAGGAAGTCTGTGGGTAAAGTAGATAGATAGATAGATAGATAGATAGATAGATAGATAGATAGATAGATAGATAGATAGATAGATAGATAGATAGATACAAACCTGTGCTGCCATACCGCATTCTTTCGAAAGATAGAATATATATATATATACATATATATATATATATATATATATATGACCTCGGGCGGATGGTCGGGCACGTAGTGCAACATGAAATTCTCTGGCTTCACGTCACGGTGCACAATCCCCAGCGCATGCAGCTGCACGTAGATAGATGATAGATAGGTTGGTGGGTAGGTAGGTAGGTAGGTAGGTAGGTAGATCGATAGATCGATAGATAGATAGATAGATAGATAGATAGATAGATAGATAGATAGATAGATAGATAGATAGATAGATAGATAGATAGATAGATAGGTAGATAGGTAGGTTGGTAGATAAGATAGGAACTGCATATTACTCCTGCCTCCCTCCTATCGCAGCCGCAAACACATTACCACATAACAACATATTATACCTTTCATTTTCCATATCTTATCAGCAAACGCATGACCACACATTCTATAAGCCCCCCTCCCCCCCGCCCCCCCCCCCCCCCGGGTTTCTTTCTTTCTTTCTTTCTTTTGTTGCTGTTATTTGTTTGTTTGTTCTATCGTACCAGCAAACACATCACCGCACAACAATACATTACACCTCTCTCTCTCTCTCTCTCTCTCTCTCACACACACACACACTCACTCACTCATTACATCTCTCTCTCTCTCTCTCTTTCTTTCTCTCTCTCTCTCTCTCTCTCTCTCTCTCTCTCTGTCTCTCTCTGTGTCTCTGCCTGTCTGTCTGTCTCTCTCTCTCTCTCTCTCTCTCTCTCTCTCTCTCTCTCTTGCATAAACCTCACGCAGCGCAGCAAGACAGCCGCGAACGATCGTGCTCCACAGCTCACCATCGGGCTCCTATAATAATAATAATAATAATAATAATAATAATAATAATAATAATAATAATAATAATAATAATAATAATAATAATAATAATAATAGTGCTTCTCTGTCAATGGCTGATGCATTTCTGCACATGCGCCTCCATCGTCTCACCCGTGAGGGGAGTACGAAGAATTGACGATAAGCTCTAATGACACCCCCGCAAGGGCAGTTCCAACACTTCCAGACGGGCCGGTATGTTCAATGAAAATACTGGTCCAGAAATAGACCGGTATGTTCAATGAAAATACTGGTGGCACCGACGGGAATCGAACTGGCGACAGGGCCCAGATGGTAGAACTTGACCACTGGGCTATCACGGTGTCCAATAATAATAATAATAATAATAATAATAATAATAATACTATATCTGAGGCGTACTGATGCAGCTAATGGCATATCCTCAACGGACATAAGCCTCCAATACCCTTGTTCGAGGTCCTCCACCCCCCCGTGTCAGTCTCTCGCCTGATGATCGGGGCCACCGATGGAGCTCGTGAGGGCAAGACTGCACTAAGCCGAGGTTATTCCGCAGTCCCAGCAACCTCTTGCAAGACGTCACCGAATGTGCAAGTGCATACACCAAGCGCGGTTGCTAGAGCTGCCTCGAAACCCCACCCATAACAATCTGGTGTCTGCTGGGTCCTGGGCTATCAACCAGCATATGCGGAGTTTAAGATCTTTTACGCGCGCAACGACCCTCCTCCCCAGCATCTACCACCAAAGGGTTATGAGTTGGCGTCACAGTTTAACGCCTTGAGGCAATAATAATAATAATAATGATAATAATAATAACAGTAATTTTGATAATAATAATAATAATAATAATAATAGGCTTCCTCAGACTATGGCACCAGATCCAGAAATAATAATAATAATAATAATAATAATAATAATAATAATAATAATAATAGTGCTTCTCTGTCAATGGCTGATGCAAATCTGCACATGCGCCTCCATCGTCTCACCCGTGAGGGGAGTACGAAGAATTGACGATAGGCTCTAATGACACCCCCGCACGGGCAGTTCCAACACTTCCAGACGGGCCGGTATGTTCAATGAAGATACTGGTGGCACCGACGGGAATCGAACTGGCGACAGGGCCCAGATGGTAGAACTTGACCACTGGGCTATCACGGTGTCCAAATAATAATAATAATAATAATAATAATAATAATAGTGTATCTCCTGCCAATTGCTGAGCCAAAAGGCCATGTGCATCCAGTCCTCCATTCCATAAGGAAAGTCTCCACACCAATCGGTGGAATAAAGGAAGTGACGGCATAGAACATTACTCTAGGAGCTTTATACCAATCAGCCCATGGAAAGGACCGATGGCCTATGTACTCCCTAATAATAATAATAATAATAATAATAATAATAATAATAATAATAATAATAATAATAATAACTAGGGGCTGCGCCAACACCTGAAAGGATGGTTTGCGGTGCGCTTCGCGCAACCCCCCCCCCCCCCCCCCCCCACACACACACACCTCCGGCTGGGGTTCCCGGGGGGAGGGCCCCCCCTTTCCCGTTGATAGAGTACGTTCAATTGCCGGAGGTACCAGCAGAACGCAAGTGTCAGCTCTGGTGGCACGAAAACCTAAAATCTCTGGTTTTTGTGCCACCCTCCACCAAAACGTTTTTCGAAGAGAGCGCACCCCGGACCCCCCCTTTCCTTTCGACAGGGTACGTTGAATTGCCAGAGGTGCCGCAAAGGGCGCCTGGTGGCAAAAAACCTCAATCTTCATGTGTGGGTGCCACCCGCGACCAGAACGGGTACGTACAATCACAGGGCTGGGGTTCCCGGGGGGAGGCCCCCCCGGACCCCCCTGCCCCGTCGACAGGGTACGTTCAATTGCCGGAGGCACCGGCAAGTACTGCCAAAAAACAAGGAAATTTGGCATTCAGGACACTCCCCTAACGGGAATATTTGCGTGAATTCAAAAAAAATTATACCAGCATCAAGATCGAGCCTGAGGCTAGCCAGCCTGCCAAGATGAGCTCCCAACTCCTCCTGGTTCACACAAACCATGATTTATAGGGATGGGGGGTGCAAAAATAGGCCAAAAAAAACAAGGAAATTTGGCATTCAGGACACTCCCCTCACGCAAATATTTGCGTGACTTCAAAAAAATCATATCAGCATCAAGATCGAGTCTGGGGCTAACCACCTTGCAAATATGAGCTCACAGCTCCTCCTGGTTCCGACAAACCATGATTTATTCCGACAGGGGTGCCGAAATGGTGGGGGGTGGGGGTGGGTGGGGGGGTGGGGTACACAATTTTCATTTCCCCCCTCCCCCCAAACCCCCCACCCCCTTCTCCAACACCTTTCAGGGATAATAATAATAATCATAATAATAGTGCGTGCTTCTCTGTCAATGCCGGATGCAAATCTGCACATGTGCCTCCATCGTCTCAACCGCGAGGAGAGTACGAAGATTTGACCGATAGCTCTACTGACACCCCCGCAGGGCAGCTCCAAGCCTTCCAGACAGACCAATACTTTCAAAGAAAATCTACTTTGAAAATACTGGCACCGACGGGAATCGAACTGGCGACAGGTCCCAGATGGTATGAACTGACCACTGGGCTATCGCGGTGCCATTCATAATAATAATAATAATAATAATAATAATAATAATAATAATAATAATAATAATAATAATAATAATAGTGCTTCTCTGTCAATGGCTGATGCATTTCTGCACATGCGCCTCCATCGTCTCACCCGTGAGGGGAGTACGAAGAATTGACGAAAGGCTCTAATGACACCCCCGCAAGGGCAGTTCCAACACTTCCAGACGGACCGGTATGTTCAATGAAAATACTGGTCCAGACGGACCGGTATGTTCAATGAAAATACTGGTGGCACCGACGGGAATCGAACTGGCGACAGGACCCAGATGGTAGAACTTGACCACTGGGCTATCACGGTGTCCAAATAATAATAATAATAATAATAATAGTGTATCTCCTGCCAATTGCTGAGCCAAAAGGCCATGTGCATCCAGTCCTCCATTCCATAAGGAAAGTATAATAATAATAATAATAGTGCTTCTCTGTCAATGGCTGATGCATTTCTGCACATGCGCCTCCATCGTCTCACCCGTGAGGGGAGTACGAAGAATTGACGATAAGCTCTAATGACACCCCCGCAAGGGCAGTTCCAACACTTCCAGACGGGCCGGTATGTTCAATGAAAATACTGGTCCAGACGGACCGGTATGTTCAATGAAAATACTGGTGGCACCGACGGGAATCGAACTGGCGACAGGGCCCAGATGGTAGAACTTGACCACTGGGCTATCACGGTGTCCATAATAATAATAATAATAATAATAATAATAATAATAATAGTAATAGACCGTTTCACGCTTGCCAAAAAAGATGGAAGTGCTATGCCCTTTTTGGTTGTGAGAATTTTCGGGCGTCGGTGGCATCTTTGTCTAAATTGTGCAAACCATTCACCACATTCCTTTTCGGCTGGTTTTTTCCAGCCACTTTTGTTGGTACCGGATGTGTGAATTGACGCGCCCCGGAAGGTTGTGAAAGGCCGCAAAAAGCATACTTGCCAGATGTCTGTAAACGACCAACACCGAAAAGGGCATAGCACTTTTCAAGCGTGACACGGTCTATAATAAAAATGATAATAATGATAATAATAGTAATAATAATAATAATAATAATAGTGCTTCTCTGTCAATGGCTGATGCAAATCTGCACATGCGCCTCCATCGTCTCACCCGTGAGGGGAGTACGAAGAATTGACGATAGGCTCTAATGACACCCCCGCACGGGCAGTTCCAACACTTCCAGACGGGCCGGTATGTTCAATGAAAATACTGGTGGCACCGACGGGAATCGAACTGGCGACAGGGCCCAGATGGTAGAACTTGACCACTGGGCTATCACGGTGTCCAAATAATAATAATAATAATAATAATAATAATAATAATAATAATAATAATAGTGCTTCTCTGTCAATGGCTGATGCATTTCTGCACATGCGCCTCCATCGTCTCACCCGTGAGGGGAGTACGAAGAATTGACGATAAGCTCTAATGACACCCCCGCAAGGGCAGTTCCAACACTTCCAGACGGGCCGGTATGTTCAATGGAAATACTGGTCCAGACGGATCGGTATGTTCAATGAAAATACTGGTGGCACCGACGGGAATCGAACTGGTGACAGGGCCCAGATGGTAGAACTTGACCACTGGGCTATCACGGTGTCCAATAATAATAATAATAATAATAATAATAATAATAATAATAATAATAATAATAATAATAATAATGATACCAGTTTGGACAAAAAAATTCAGGCATTTTTTGTTCATTTTTGACAGAAATTTCAAAAATTTCTCAAAACTAGTTCGTTTGTTGTAAAACCGACATTAACAGTATTTTTTTTTCATGATGTCTCATTTTGAATAACAAAAACCCCAACGTTGTTTGATTTTTCGCAAGCTCAAACAAAGCTTTCGAAAATCAAAGTAATATGCGTGAACTTTTCGTTTTTTGCGGTTAAGGGCCTCTTTTTCAAATGGTTTTGCGTTGACTGGTGAGCCGCCTAGAATTTTCCACTGGTGTTATAGTGCCTGAAATTTTCTTCTGCCGCAAAACCAGAATGTATTTCGCAAAACATATCCGCAGTTATCGGTGATGAACAAAAATGCCTGAACTTTTTGTCAAAACTGGCAATAATAATAATAATAATAATATATTGATCTGTCATGGCTGAGCCCGAGGGCCATGCGCCTCCATCCCTCGACCCAACAGGGACTACAGTGAGTATGTTGGGGAGGGAAGAGAATAATAATAATAATAATAATAATAATAATAATAGTGCTTCTCTGTCAATAGCTGATGCATTTCTGCACATGCGCCTCCATCGTCTCACCCGTGAGGGGAGTACGAAGAATTGACGATAAGCTCTAATGACACCCCCGCAAGGGCAGTTCCAACACTTCCAGACGGGCCGGTATGTTCAATGAAAATACTGGTCCAGAAATAGACCGGTATGTTCAATGAAAATACTGGTGGCACCGACGGGAATCGAACTGGCGACAGGGCCCAGATGGTAGAACTTGACCACTGGGCTATCACGGTGTCCAATAATAATGATAATAATAATAATAATAATAATAATAATAATAATAATAATAATAATAATAATAATAATAATAATAATAGTGCTAGTCAATGGCGAATGCATTTCTGCACATGTGCCTCCATCGTCTCACCCGCGAGGGGAGTACGAAGATTTGACGATAGGCTCTACTGACACCCCCGCAAGGCAGCTCCAAGCCTTCCAGACAGACCAATACTTTCAAAGAAAACATCCTTTGAAAATACTGGCACCGACGGGAATCGAACTGGCGACAGGTCCCAGATGGTAGACCTTAACCACTGGGCTATCGCGGTGCCAATAATAATAATAATAATAATAATAATAATAATAATAATAATAATAATAATAATAATAATAGTGCTTCTCTGTCAATGGCTGATGCATTTCTGCACATGCGCCTCCATCGTCTCACCCGTGAGGGGAGTACGAAGAATTGACGATAAGCTCTAATGACACCCCCGCAAGGGCAGTTCCAACACTTCCAGACGGGCCGGTATGTTCAATGAAAATACTGGTCCAGACGGATCGGTATGTTCAATGAAAATACTGGTGGCACCGACGGGAATCGAACTGGCGACAGGGCCCAGATGGTAGAACTTGACCACTGGGCTATCACGGTGTCCAATAATAATAATAATAATAATAATAATAATAATAATAATAATAATAATAATAATAATAATAATAATATACAGCCGCGAACGATCGTGGCCCACAGCTCACCATCGGGCTCCTGCCACCCATTCATTCAATACAGTAAGTAATAATAACGATAAAACCACAGCCGCCAACCAATGTGGTCCATAGCTCATCATCGGCAAGGTGCCACCCACACATCGACAACAGTATATAATATAGTAACGATAATAACATACAGCCGCCAACCAATGTGGTCCATAGCTCACCATCATGCTGCTGGCACATTGACAACAGTAAATAATATAACGATAATAGCGCACAACCGCCAACCAACGTGGCCCACAACTCACCATCGGGCAGCTGCCACCCACAGATTAATAATGATAATAATAATAATAATAATAATAATAATAATAATAATAATAATAATAATAATAATAATAATAATAATAATAATAATAGTGCTTCTCTGTCAATGGCGAATGCATTTCTGCACATGTGCCTCCATCGTCTCACCCGCGAGGGGAGTACGAAGATTTGACGATAGGCTCTACTGACACCCCCGCAAGGCAGCTTCAAGCCTTCCAGACAGACCAATACTTTCAAAGAAAACATCCTTTGAAAATACTGGCACCGACGGGAATCGAACTGGCGACAGGTCCCAGATGGTAGACCTTAACCACTGGGCTATCGCGGTGCCACTAATAATAATAATAACAATAATAATAATATACTTCCTCTAAGGCATA
Organism: Paulinella micropora; assembly: GCA_019918135.1. NCBI lineage: Eukaryota > Cercozoa > Imbricatea > Euglyphida > Paulinellidae > Paulinella > Paulinella micropora. Next base: position 113,795 of record WBZZ01006291.1, read on the forward strand.
CTGATGCAGCTGATGGCACAATCCGTTTCCGGACATGAGCCTCCATGCCCTTGTTCGAGGTGCTCCATCCCCACCTAGTCAGTCTCTCGACTGATTATAGGGGCCACCGATGGAGCTCCTGAGGGCAAGACTACACTAAGCCGAGGTTATTCCGCAGTCCCAACAACCTCTTGCAAAACGTTGCCGCATGTGCAAGTGCGTACACCAAGCATGGTTGCTAGAACTACCTCAAAACCCCACCCATAACAATTTGGTATCCGCTGGGTCCACGGGCTATCAACCGGCATAGCGGAGTTTAAGATCTTCGACAGGCGCCCAACGACCCTCCTCCCCAACATCATCCACCAAATGGTTTTGAGTTGGTATCACAGTTTAACGCCGTAAGGCCATTGGGCTGGAGCTCTGATAAACAAGCGTGACTAAGTTTTTATCATCAGGTGTTACCCTCAAATATATCACAGTCAACACTCCGAGAAGAAAGATATACTTCCTCTAAGGCATACTGATGCAGCTGATGGCACAATCCGTTTCCGGACATGAGCCTCCATGCCCTTGTTCGAGGTGCTCCGTCCCCACCTAGTCGACTGATAATAGGGGCCACCGATGGAGCTCCTGAGGGCAAGACTACACTAAGCCGAGGTTATTCCGCAGTGCCAACAACCTCTTGCAAAGCGTTGCCGCATGTGCAAGTGCGTACACCAAGCATGGTTGCTAGAACTACCTCAAAACCTCACCCATAACAATTTGGTATCCGCTGGGTCCACGGGCTATCAACCGGCATAGCGGAGTTTAAGATCTTCGACAGGCGCCCAACGACCCTCCTCCCCAGCATCATCCACCAAATGGTTTTGAGTTGGCATCACAGTTTAACGCCGTAAGGCCATTGGGCTGATAATAATAATAATAATAATAATAATAATAATAATAATAATAATAATAATAATAATAATAATAATAATAATAATAATAATAATAGTGCTTCTCTGTCAATGGCTGATGCATTTCTGCACATGCGCCTCCATCGTCTCACCCGTGAGGGGAGTACGAAGAATTGACGATAAGCTCTAATGACACCCCCGCAAGGGCAGTTCCAACACTTCCAGACGGACCGGTATGTTCAATGAAAATACTGGTCCAGACGGAGCGGTATGTTCAATGAAAATACTGGTGGCACCGACGGGAATCGAACTGGCGACAGGGCCCAGATGGTAGAACTTGACCACTGGGCTATCACGGTGTCCACTAATAATAATAATAATAATAATAATAATAATAATAGTGCTTCTCTGTCAATGGCTGATGCATTTCTGCACATGCGCCTCCATCGTCTCACCCGTGAGGGGAGTACGAAGAATTGACATAAGCTCTAATGACACCCCCGCAAGGGCAGTTCCAACACTTCCAGACGGGCCGGTATGTTCAATGAAAATACTGGTCCAGAAATAGACCGGTATGTTCAATGAAAATACTGGTGGCACCGACGGGAATCGAACTGGCGACAGGGCCCAGATGGTAGAACTTGACCACTGGGCTATCACGGTGTCCATAATAATAATAATAATAATAATAATAATAATAATAATAATAATAATGATAATAGTGCTTCTCTGTCAATGGCTGATGCATTTCTGCACATGCGCCTCCATCGTCTCACCCGTGAGGGGAGTACGAAGAATTGACGATAGGCTCTAATGACACCCCCGCAAGGGCAGTTCCAACACTTCCAGACGGACCGGTATGTTCAATGAAAATACTGGTGGCACCGACGGGAATCGAACTGGCGACAGGGCCCAGATGGTAGAACTTGACCACTGGGCTATCACGGTGTCCAAAATAATGATAATAATAATAATAATAATAATAATAATAATAATAATAATAATAATAATAATAATAGACTTATCAGTCAATTGGCCTTTGATCCTGTCGGACATGTGCCTCCATTGGTAGCACGGGGCCGTTCGGTGACGCGGCTCCGCTCCAAAGACTCGACTGGCGAATAATAATAATAATAATAATAATAGGCTTCCTCAGACTATAGCATCAGATCCAGATCCTGGACATGTGCCTCCATTGGGTCACCGGGGTCAGCCGATCCCAACGCATTGTCAGAACACCAAACAGACATAGCAGCAACAGCAACAGCAGGGGCAGATGGGGGCTGTGAAGTGCATGAAGAGCTAGATGCGAGGGTGTTAGCTGAAGAGAAGAACTCGGAGACACTACGCTGCGCTCCCGAACCCCTCTCTCTAGCCAGGACGTCCACACTGCGCGGACGGCCGCGCCGCGCAACATCAACGTCACTTGGGGGAGAGGGTGGGACAGAAGCTGATGGAACCTCAGTGAGGTCAATCACCTCCTCGCCCCCATCCTCCACCCCAAGCTCCTCCCTTTTACCCTCCCTAGCAGACCAACACTCAGACACATATGATCCAAACAACACATCCAACTTTGGAGGGGGACGCAACGCTGTAACCCCTAACAACGCAGCAAGCCTAAAGTTACTGCGGAAGCGCGACTTCCCCTGAAAAAACTTACAAAACAATCGTGATTGATCCACAGGCGACATATCATCCCAACCCTGCCGCACAGAGCCCTCCCGCTCCCGCCCAAGCAACACATCCTCCACCACAACCTCACCACCTACGACCTCACCACCCTCCTCACTCCCTCCATCCCCCTCAGCACCCCCCACAGCCATGCCACCGAGCCTCTGCATACTCAGCAACAGCTGCTTACGTCTCCCCTCATGCATGGGGCAATCCCATAAGAAGTGCGCAAGGGACTCATTGACATCATCATGACAACAGAAGCAGCGAGGGGACATGCCACTGACCAACTTGCTGCGGTACAACCGAAGGCGGTTGTTGCAGCTGAGCAACCTTCTCCGAAGCAGATTATAATGCGCATCATCAAGGGCTACCCATCTTGGGAACTCCTTAGTTCCAAAGACTTGTCTTAGGATGACTCGCAGGCCATCAGTAAGATCGCTGCCTGCCTCTCGCTTGTCCCACATCAGTTGCTGCACCATCTTGACGTCCTGCTGAAGGGCCCACTTGTCCACAGTCGAACACCAACCCTCGAGGTCCTTCTCTGAGCTATTTAGGAGCTCCTGAAGCCCTTGTTGTAGATCCATTGAGTCCCTGATAGCGCCTTCGGCCTCCGCAGTCCAGTCGGATTTGACTTGAGATGCGATGACAGGAAATCGCTTCTCCGGTAGAACACGCAGCCGTCCATAGAACTTCAGTTGCGCCGCCCGCCGCAAACGCTCCGCACTCAAAGAGCGCGCCAGAAAGAGTGTAATCCACTTGCTTGTCTTAGGGCTGATGCCGAGAATCATCCTCATGGGGCGCAGCATTGCTGCCTCCAGCTTGGTGAGCTGCGATACGGGGGCACGCCAGACATCGAAGGCGTACTTCAGCTTGGCCCCCACAAGTTGATTCCAGCACATGAGACGATACCTAGCTTGTATCTCACATGCACACCACAGAGAGTACCAACCTGCGGTGGCGACTTCAGTGACACGCGTAGCCCGCAGGGCCTGCTCCTTCCACTTCAGGTCGTCGGTGATAACCACTCCCAGGTACTTGTACTGACTGGTGACACAAAGCTTCTGGCCGCGAAACCACACCACGGGCTCACCTCGCTCCCTGATACTTGGTCGTTTCGCCTTGCTCGACGTGTAAATGGGCATGATTTCCGTCTTGCCGGGCTTCAAGTTGACTTCCAGCCGGTAATCTTCCGCGAACTTGGCCACAACATTGACCATCTTCTGGAGCTCGGTGCGACTGTGAGCGATGAGGGCCACGTCGTCCGCGTATAGAAGTGCCTTGATGTCGTTCAGCCGCTTCACATCCGTGATCTTGAGGGCACTCGCCAGCCGATCACACAGCTCATCCATAAAGACGTTGAAGAGTGTGGGAGAGAGAGGGGACCCCTGTTGGACGCCTACACCCTCCAGTACTTCGGGGGTGAGTGCTCCATCAACTAGCACTTGCGACGAAGTCTGCTCGTAGCACCTGCGTAGCGTGCGCCAGAACTTGCCCCTTACACCCAGCTTCCAGAGCCTCTCAAATAGACCATCTCTCCAAACAGACGGGAAAGCCTTGCGTAGATCGACGAACAGGACATACGACTCCCGCTTCTGCTGCTGACGCCCCTTCAACCTCTGCCAAAGGGTAAAGACCTGATCCGTAGTGCGACGCCCCGGGCGGAAGCCTCCCTGCTCTGGACGTAGCTTATCCGGGCCATCCACGAAGAGCGTTAGACGAGTAGCTAATAAGGACAGATACAGCTTACCAAGGCAACTAATAATCGAGATATCCCTCCAGTTGTCAGGATCCGTAGGATCCCCACCCTTGGGGATATTGACGATGATTCCCTTGCCCCAAGCTTTTGGAGTCCTCTCGGCTTCTCGAATCCAGTTGAAGTACTGCGTTAAGTAGCCATTGATGTAGGCGCCGCCATACTTGAGCATCTCGTTCTTGACTTTGTCCTCGCCACAAGCTTTGTGGTTATTCAGGGCACGTTGCCTTGCAAGGACCTCCTCTTGCGTGAACGGCTTGTCCAGCTCTTCGCAAGTGTCTTCACCTACTTCGTGCTCCTTCATAGCCCGGGCCACCTCATCTCTGAAGCGATCGTTCCAGTGGAACTGCCGCTTAGCTTCGGCTTCCTCCCACTCCAACGAGCCTGCTTCTGCACAGCACTCCACCACAACAGCCGCACTTGCCGGATTTTCCCGTGGCTTCACCGAATTTTTCCGAAATTCCTCCCACCGAGCGACCTTTTCCGGCAGCGTACACGCCAGTGAGCCATCCTCCCTTTGCACCGGCGCGGAGACCTTCGTTCTGTGTGCCCCGCCAAGCCGCTTCGCGAGTAGCCAAAAGCGCTTTGAGGATTGCTCGCGTTGACATTTGACCGCTTCTTCCTGCACTTGCTTGAAGGAGGCGGACTTCTTGGCCCGAGTTGCCTTCCGAATTTCCTTGCGGAGCCGTAGCCAATTCAGACGGGCTTCCGCATTCGATTCATCCCTCCTGTATGCTGCGTAGGCCTCCCGGCGCTGCTGAATGAGCTCCTTTAGCTCCCCGTCGAACCAATTGTTGGTGAAACGGGGTCGTATACATCTGGAGCCAAGGACCCGGTGCGCCGCCATTCGGAAGGACTGCGCCACTCGCTCGGTGACGTCATCTACCACCCGTTGGCTGTCGGCACCACCCGATAGGTCAAGCTCAGGCAGCTGATGTACTCCAAGCTTCTGTAGGCAATGCTGGAATACGTCATCGAACTTGTCGCGTAGATAATCCAGCGCTTGCTTCGCAGCGTGATCATTACCCGAGACACCAGCACCAATAAGCTTATCAACACGAAAGGACCTGTAAGGTTTCGCAGCCCGCTTTGGCCGGCGCTGGCCGCTCCACGTCAGTTCGGCCCATACTGCCTTGTGGTCCGTATCAAGATCATCTTCGCATACTCCGAACTTTGCTCCAGATGCCAAGCCAGGCGACGCGCAGATGTAATCGAGGAGGTGCTTGCCTGTGCCCATGCCGCGCTGCTCACGCCGGGACCACCAGTAGGACCCTTCCACTGGGCACGAGAAGCCGCTCAGATTTCGCAGTCCCGAAGCGACGAGGACAGCCGCGAGTCTCTTGCCGTTCTCCGAACGTACCGGTGCTCCCTTATGATCGACCTCCCCGTGCTGACCGACGATGCCCTCCTCTTTTCGGCTGCATGCCGGCCCGAGCTTCGCGTTGGCATCCGCCACCGTGACCACAAGACCTTTGGCTCCAAAAAAAGCTATAGCTGCCTGCCAGGCCGCATACGCCTCTGACGACTCTTCTTCCTGCGTTTCCTGGGGAAAGTAGCCGTTGCCCACATAGATATCGTGAGCGCCGGTAACACCCGAGGCGATACGCAGCCACACTTGCTGCCGGTGGTCGACGGGGGCTGACACCAGGTTGCAATACGGACCAAGGAAGTTAGCCACCGCGAATAGAACCCCACCCTTGCAGCGATTTTTCTCGCTGACCTCCGCAGGTTTTCCAAAAATCCGGAATCCATCCAGGCTGCATTTGGAAAGTTGCTTCTTGCCCATGCGGTGCTCCTGAGCCCCGATGACTAGCCAGCCCTCGTGCTTGTAGAATGATGCCCATTCCGCCGTGCCTACGTTGTCGTATCCCGTTTTACCCTGCCAGTTGTGACTCGCGACGAGTAGCTTGAAGCCGGTATCGAACTGCTTGGAGCGGTGCTTCTTGGCTCGTTTCCGGACCCGACGGCCGCGCTTGGCTTCCGCCCTCGTGCTGCCCCCCTCTGCAGGTGCTTGCGCAGGTTGGTCCCCCACTGCACTGGCCGCCGAATGCAGGGGCACCACATGCACATCAGCACACTCAGACACACACTTAGGTGCATCGGCAGCCAATTCCGAAGACACCACCTGCACATCATCGACACATTCTTCATGCAGAGGCAAGACGCGATATCCCGTCGCAGCTTCCTCCTTCCGGACCGCCGCTTCCCCACGCAGATGGATGCGAATAAGCCTTCGGACACGTTCCCTGTCCCTGAACCTGCGCCCAAGGGCCACATTGACCCCTCTGCCGAAGAATTTGAGATGTTTGAGTTGCTGCAACGCCGTCTGCCTGCTGTCATCGTCCTCGTAGACCAGCTCCAGGTGACGAAACATTCGCTGGCCTTGCCACTCCATTACCGGACCACCAGACCAAGACCGCTCATTTT
>WBZZ01006292.1:0-43942 GCA_019918135.1 Paulinella micropora
GAAGGCGAAGCAGCAAACACCCGAGCCAGCGTTGCATCCACCGCAGGGTTGTGTAGCAAACGCATTTTCTTGCGGCCGGCAGTGCTGCCAGGGCGGGCTGCCTCTGAATGAGGCTCTCGTTTCGGGCCGCGATCTCGCCTGCCAGAGAGCACGTAAAACGTTTCACGCCAGCCCGGCTGCTCCCGGTCCACAGGGTGGTACTCCTCGATTGCCCTACTAGTGTCGCTGGAGCTCAACCTGCTAGAGGTGCGCCTCGAACAACCTCTCTGTAAACCTACGACCCACCCCTGTGGGTAACCTAACTTTGCCGACGCCTTCACTTTCCAAGCTCTGCCAAGAAGTACCCTCGGGCAGCCCAATCTGCTGCTTGAACTCCGCGGCTAGCTCTTTGTAATACTCCCCCTCAGCAGGCCCTACCCTCTGCCGTGCAACGGTTTGGTTATGATGGTCGAGCTTACAAAACACACACATCAGCAGCAACAATAAATAAATTAAAAAAAAAAAAAAAGGAAGCAGTCTGAGCAAAAAAGAAAAAAATTTCGAACACTAAAAAAACTAGTGGGCAGCCCCCCCCCATCACTATCAATCATGGTTTGTAGGAACCAGGAGGAGTTGGGAGCTCATATCGGCAGGGTGGTTAGCCCCAGACTCGATCTTGATGCTGGTATAATTTTTTTGGAATTCACGCAAACATTTGCGTTAGGGATTGTCCTGAATGCCACATTTCCTTGTTTTTGGCAGCATGAAAGAAAAATACAAGGTAAAGACAGAAAAAATAAAGAAAAGTAAGAGTGGTCCCCGAATAACAAGAAGGGAAACCATCCACACACATAAGCAAGCAATACTAAACAATAAATTCAAAAAAAGGAAGCAGTCTGAGCAAAAAAGAAAGAAAGTTCGAACAAAAAAAAAGTGGACAGCATAAAAAAAATACAAGAGAAAAAATAAAGAAAAGTAAGAGTGGTCCCCGGATGACAAGCGGGGAAACCATCCACACCCATCAGCAAGCAATACTAATGAATAAATTTAAAAAAAGGAAGCAGTCTGAGCAAAAAAGAAAGAAACTTCGAACAAAAAAAAAGTGGGCAGCATGAAAAAAAATACAAGCAGAAAAAATAAAGAAAAGTAAGAGTGGTCCCCTGATAACAAGAAGGAAAACCATCCACACACATCAGCAAGCAATACTAAACAATAAATTCAAAAAAAGGAAGCAGTCTGAGCAAAAAAGAAAGAGAGTTCGAACAAAAAAAAAGTGGGCAGCAGGAAAAAAAAATACAAGCAGAAAAAATAAAGAAAAGTATGAGTGGTCCCCGGATAACAAGAAGGAAAACCATCCACACACATCAGCAAGCAATAGCAATGAATAAATTAAAAAAAGGAAGCAGTCTGAGCAAAAAAGAAAGAAAGTTCGAACAAAAAAAAGAAGTGGGCAGCATGAAAAAAAATTAAAGGTAAAGACAGAAAAAATAAAGAAAAGTAAGAGTGGTCCCCGGATAACAAGAAAGAAAACCATCCACACACTTCAGCAAGCAATACTAAACAATAAATTCAAAAAAAGGAAGCAGTCTGAGCAAAAAAGAAAGAAACTTCGAACAAAAAAAAGTGGGAAGCATGAAAAAAAATACAAGGTAAAGACAGAAAAAATAAAGAAAAGTAAGAGTGGTCCCCGGATAACAAGAAGGAAAACCATCCACACACATCAGCAAGCAATACTAAACAATAAATTCAAAAAAGGAAGCAGTCTGAGCAAAAAAGAAAGAAAGTTTGAACAAAAAAAAAAGTGGACAGCATGAAAAAAAATACAAGGTAAAGACAGAAAAAATAAAGAAAAGTAAGAGTGGTCCCCGTGAACCGCGAAGTTCGAAGGCGCGAACTAATACCAAAGAACAGCGAAGAGGTTGCAGAAGATGTCACACTCTTTCGTGCGCTGGTACCTCTTTATATGCACTACCGTGACTTGCGACAAAATGCGAAGGATATTTTGTACCCACCCATGACAGAGGCGGAAGTCGTGCGTAAAGTATACATTGCGACATTCAACAAGCAGCCATCTCCGATGAAACGCAGACGCAAAAAGCAAGGAAAGAAATATCCTAAATCATCATACAGTACTCCACCGCCACGAGAGGGAAAGATAACCAACCAAGTGAAGAGCAAAGATACCAAGGGTACCAAACGACCTTCAAGTCACAGGAGCAACAGGCCACGATCGAAGACAAAAGCGATCACGAAAGATACAAACACAACCACAGAACATCCCACAAGCAAGAAGCGCAGACTTGATGAACCAAGTCACGATCGGAGTCTGAGGAATCCAGCGAAGTCCAAATCGAGGACAACGAATGCGAACCAGGAGAAAGGTGCGACCAAATGCAATCGGGGTGTTAAGAAGCAAGCGTGCAGAAGGTTGTTATCTGTGTTCACTGAGGAGACTGCTGCGAAGTCGCAGACTAGAAGCATCCAATCCTCGTGTGAGACGGGAAAAGCTGGTGCCGACAAGGACTCCGAGGTGGAAATAGATCTGACAGGTGAATCGGGCACGGAAGGGACAGCACCACCCCAAGATTCGGCTTCCAGGGACCAGACAGTTGTGATTGCTCATGCAGGGCTGAAAATGTAGGGAATACTTGTTGCCTGAATGCCCCAGTGGTCTGTGAGTTTGCGTTTTCTCGAAACGGCCAACAGGGCAAGGTATGCACCAGGACAAATTGCGCGGACTGTGCCCTGAAAAAATTGCCCGGGCAGGTACATGGCGGGAGGGACAACAAGGCCCGATTGTCGACGCACTTGGAACATGGAAAGCTTTGAACGTACAGGGAATCGGGGTCCAGCAAGACGCAAGGGAAAAACTAGAATCTATGCTGGAACAAGCACGCGCTGTGGAACGGGGCGAAGGGAGAAATTCCTGGATGTCAAGGCTGAGTAATTGTGAGGGCAGGCACAGGAAGCATGACTTCAAACAACCAGTCCTAGGGTCGAGGATCGAGGCTTACGAAGGTTTTGCAGCCAAGGAAGTGTTTATGGTGGAAGGGTATGCATTATTAAGGTAGTCTAACAGGTTACGAAGCCTTGAAGCGTGGACGTAGCGTCTGATAAATTTTATTCACCAATAGTTTTTTCAGCGTTTTTTGTGGTGTGTGGAAGGCTACCACAAAACAAACGAACTGGTGAAAGTGCAGTAGGCTGTCACCAAAAACAGGTAATAACTTACTAAAAAGGAACTATAACTCTACTCAAATTACCAATAACTTGAAGAAAAACTGTATCACTACTCCAATTCCCAACCTAAACGTTTCCTCATAACCACCCACCAACCTATCTACAGTAATTTCTACCACGTAAAGGAACTTTACTTCTACTCCGATTGCTGATAACTTCCAGAACAACTGAAAATTTTTCACAAGGAACTAAACCACTACTACGATTCATAAGGAACTATATCCATACTCCAGTACCTAGCCTAAACGCCACTTCGTAACCAACTTATCGAGGAATCAATTTTAACGTTATACGATACAATTTAATCAAATATATCTTGCTTTTTACTTTCTACCAGTATTTTCTCGCCCCAAGTGCACTGGAAAATTTCCTTTTTACTCTAGCAATTTCCTTTTTTGCCTATATCAGCTTGTATTCTTCTCACTGGCTGTACTACTTATCCTTCCACTTTAACCTACCTACTTCCGTTACTACATAACCAAAACCGATTCAGTACCACAGACTTCCTGTTCACGACCTTCGTAATGAGCTTACCTCACAAGCCCTGGAGCCATACGCCCTTACAAACCCTTACTCTACTCAAATACTCGAAAAGCCTTGAACTTTGCAAAGGGGTGAGCACGGTCACTCGTGATCCAGTAAACCCCTATTAAATAACTATTCTTAAAAGGGTGAACTGTTGGACGTGCGGAAGGCTGCCAACAATCACTTGGGCTGGAACGTGCGGAAGGCTGCCACCTATTTTTAATTGCAACGTTCATCACGAAGAAACAACCCTCAATCCAGCTTCACTAACTATAGTGAGAGCAATTTTGGTAGTTGAGTTTTTCTCCTACCTTCCTCCCTTTGCTACGCAAATATGACATCTCATAACTCTGACATAGTCAAAATGAGACTGGAAACACCTAAGTACGATCATGGGAAAGAATGGGAGCTGTGGGAATACACCTTTATATCTATAATAGGTGTCACGCACCCAGAAATCCTATCATTGATACCTGGTTTCCAGACTCATACCTTAGCTAAACCACTATCTGTTTATGTTCCTCCTGACTCCCCTATCAATGCACCCGTTTAATTACCTAACTTTCAATCGCCTAAAGGAAAGAAAGAAGAAGGAGAGGAAGAAGAAGGAACAGGCGCACAAGAAGAAGCAGAAGCTAATGTCAAGAAAGAGGAGGATAGAGATGCATCTGATGAACCGCTAACCATCATACCTACCGAACTAAAATCTGAGATGCCAATGGCGACTGGGAGGAACAAGCCCAAACCGCTATTTGCATTAAGATTCAGTGATCAGTATTATGAGCAACAGAGGAAAGAAAAGAAAGCAAGGTTGAATAGACTCCTCTACGCTTTCCTAGTCCAATCTTGCGCTCATGATAGGAAGGTGATGGTTATTATGAGACAGGGGGGAACCGATGGGGTAGCTTGCTTCTTGGCCCTCAAGAAGCATTATGGGGGGCTTGACTTCATAAAGTTTGAAGAGGACCAAGAAGCAGTCTATCATTCCTACCCAAAGGACCCCAGTGAGGTAAGTGCTTGGCTAGCTAACTACACTACTCTTTTGAAAAAGCAAGAGAAGTTGATGGGTGCGATTCCTGAGATCATGAAGACAGATATGATCATGAGGAAGCTCAAGCACATGCAACCTTTCAAGAGGTACCATCAAAATACATGGCAAGCTTTACTCCCTGATCAGAGACCTAACCTAGAAGACTTCCTAAAGGTCATGGAACAACTCGCTCAAGGTAACGTCTCTCAGGGTAAGTTACGTAAGCTATACGGTTCCATAAGCTCTAAGTCTGATCCTATCACTATCAATTTGGTGGGGTCAACTAAGAGTAAAAGAACCCCAAGCTGCCTCAGACAGGAAATAGTACTCAAGGAGGGGGAGAGGGAGTCTTGTGTTGGAACTGCCTCTCCCCCGACCATAGGATTGCTTATTATCTTGTCAGATGTCAGCTGACTGACTGTCCTAAAGATGGACATGGTCCACTAAAGTGTCCCATTAGAAGAAGAGCTAGGGTGTCTGATAAAGGACATGTGAGGGAGAAGAGTTAGGACAGGCAGTCTGAGAAGACAGACAGACAGGACAAGAGAGAGGAAACAAGGATTAAGAAGAAGAAGAAGAAGAAGAAGAAGAAGAAGGAGAGCAGCAAGGAGGGAAGAAAGCTGAGAGCATCTGATTTCATTAAGAAGAAGAAGATGATAATTTTGAATGCTGAAACCCCTTCCTCTTCCTCTTCTTCCTCCTCAGAGAGTGACGAAGAAGAAGACCCAAGTATACCTGGTAATCTTGAGCCTTCTTCTGAGTCAGACTCAGAGTCAGAAGATGAGGGTGAGGTGGGGTACATCCATCATATGGCTGTAATGATGAGAAGAGAGGGAAGAAGAAGAGGGAGACAACGAGACATATGACCCACCCCTCTCATCTACACCCCACACACCGCTTTTGCCACACAAATTTGTGCCACCTGACGCAGTGGATAGAGGTGAGGGTGAGCGAGAGAGCAGTGTGCGACGGGGAAATGAGAACAAGCATGCATCATCTATTCAAAACGCCTCCACACACACTCACCCAACAATCCCACCCCTTCACGAGAATAAGTTTTTGACCTCTCTTGATATGGCTGGTGACCCCACCCCTCTTACCAAATCATACCATTAGAGGAGAACTGGGCACTCAGACGTACCAGGGCAGGTTACGCAAAAATACTCGTGAAAGGGCTGTATCCCATACACATACGCGAGGTAGGTGGCCCACCCCTCAGCCTCCACGGCAAACCGGTACGCAAGGATAGTTGTCATGTCCTTAGTAGTAAGCAGTGTGAGAACAGTGCCTGACACGGGTGTCCGGTGCTCGTGGAGTTTGGGGGCAGCGAGAAAAGGGGCAAGAGGTGGGGCGTGTGCTGCTAGGTTAGTAGATCATGACTTCTCTGTGCAAAACACCTTGAGCAAGAGAGAAAGAGGGAGGAGATATTAGCTAAGTATAGGGAGAAATTGAACCTAGGCCTCCTACCTCCTTACGACGCTCTCAGGATTGAACCTACTACCTTGTTTACTAAAATCTCCCTTTGGAGGCAACACACAGTGGTTCATCCTTCATCCAATTCTACTTCACCCACCACTACTACCACTTAGACTACACCTACCACTACTACCCAGAACATGCGTAGGAGAGGAATAGGAGTAGGGAGAGTAGGAGTAGGTGAAGGGATAGGACAATCTGTATCTCGTCTATCTACGCTGTCTATGCCTCAAGTGTCTACACCTCAAGCACTGCCACCATTACAAGCACAGCCCACATCTCAAACACAGCCTTTAAGCATGTTGTCAGCGGCTCACGTACCACCTACCACATCTGTGTCAGGGTTGTTAACCCATGCACATCCTGTGTCTCGTGTTGTGTCTGTCCCACCTGAAAGAGAGCCGGGAGGAACCCCAAACAACCAACCAACCGTTCCTACAACCTCTGAAGAGGGGAAAGTAGGGACGGTAGAGAGTAAGCAGGTGTTGGGCAGTGGGGGACTTCATCCCATTGAAGAGTTGCAACGACTTCTCAATGCCTTCACCCAAGGGTTTAAGAATAGGACAGTGAAAGATGGACAGATCGTGACAAGGAGTGGGGAGTACGATGAGTTTTATACAGAAGTGTATTATGCTATACACGACTGTATAATAACTATGGCCACCAAGCACGACAACCCATTTGCACGTGGCATAGTCTCCTCTTTTCGTTATATGTTAAAAGGGATAGAGGAGCTTGAAGCTGTGTTGGGGGGTAAGACGCCACCGGAAGAGGATGAGTCAACAGATAGTTCTCAGACCGACATTACCACCAACACTCAAAGCACACACACTGCAACACAAGACAACTCACGTGCCGAATGTGCTATTATGTTGATGGGGAACGAAACAGATAGCAACACTAAAGCCAATAGTATTGTGCGGGTGGATAATAGTGGTGTGAGTGAAACACAGTCTCCCGACAAAGCTACATTCGTCAAACTCGTGAAGGCCCTACAGAAGTTCAGGATTGCAAAAGGGAGCATTCGGACTGAGTATAAGGGTAAGGTCCAAATGAACCTCTCTGGGGCTCACGGGGATGAAGTCTGTGTCTTTGACTCACACACCACCTACAACCCACATTTGAAATATGGGTTAGCCGCAACCTCGGCATGGGTACGAAAAGGGTTTGCTGTAGTGCATCAAAATAACCAGGTCATCGTTCTAGACAAACCTATCCGGATTGAGGAGAAACAGATAGTAGCCAGGGGGGAGAGCTCTACCTAACAACCTCACGGTTTTCGACGCCCCAGGGATTAAACCACTTGACCCCAATGAGTGGTATGAACCCAATGCACAGTCTGCACTCAACACGGAAACGACCACTCAACCTACCCCTCCTCCTGAAACAAGTGAGGCTCCCGAGTCTGATGATTCATCGGACTCGGGGGTGCAAGCTTGACAACTGTCTCTCAAAAGTCCAACCTACCTGTATACCATGATATATACTGTTCTTCGTCTCCTTGTCTATGTGGTTGGCAATGTGATGTGTCTCGTACTTACATACCTTATTCTACTGAGATTGACACAGAGAGAGGTGAGAGAGCAAGACAGTAGGATGATAAGGTGTTGTGCACTGTTGTCCGTCCCCACTACCATGAAAACATACACGCCACCGTATTTCACCGCATGTGTAAGCACAGAGGGGTAAAAGCCATGGAAAGAATGGCTAAGTATATGGGAGTAAAGATAGCGGGGAAAGAGTGGAGAGAACGTATAATGAAGTGTGAGTGGTGTTTGCGGAATAAAATTAAAAAGACACCACACTTCAAAAGGAACCATCATATCGTAGAGCACCGACCCGGGATCCACATCTCCATGGATACCCAGGGTTGGTGGAATACGATATCATGGGACGGTAAGCGATATAAATTTACCGTTAAGTGCTTAGCATCCAATTTCGAACTTGATTACTATCTGCGTCATAAGAATGAGTTCTTTCGTTGCTTTCTCAAGGCTACTGCTTTCTTTGAGAGATACTCGGGAAAGAAGGTTAAGTTCATTACTTGTGACCAGGAATACGGCAACTTCGCAAAGAAGGTTAAGTTCATTACTTGTGACCAGGAGTACGGCAAATATAAAGAGTTCAAAGATTGGGTGGACGTAAATCAGCCGGTCTTTCTCGAGGCCCCGACGGGGGAGAAACAGGTTGTCGCTAAGGTAGAGAGGTCCCACCAAACCAATAATTGAATGGTGGGCCCGCCAGAGCTAGCGCTATCCTTAGCGACGCCGAACTTCCACCTTCTATGTGGGTGGAAGCAGAGAAAGCCGCGACATATTTCGGCAATCTTTTGCCTATCGCTCATGGACCTTTTAAAGGGAATCCCCCTATGAGGTCATCCACAGACGTAAACCCATGCTACACCACCTCAGACCCATAGGGTGCATGGCTTTTATGAAGGTGGATGCTAAGAGGGGGAAAGGCGAGAGGGGAAAGAGAGTAATATTTCTCGGGTACGAACGAAATACCGGATACTATCGGGTGTATGATCCAGTTGCAGGGAAAATACACGGTAATGTTTGTCGTGTTCGATGTCTGGAAATTGGGGAAGAGGGAGGCATTTAAATCTCTAGCAGGAACAAACGCTTCTGAAGAGATGTTTTCGGTGAAATGGCACTTGCCCCCTCCCGAACCCCAACGAGCCTCACAACACCAAAGTCAAGGTAATGTTTCGGGGGAGGTCTCGGTAGAAGTATTTCCGACTCGGGGAGAAACTTCCCCAGCCGGGGATCTATCATCCGGATGGCCCCCACACAAGGCGCCCCCCAATGACTCCAACACAGGGAACGGCGATACTAGGGAAGTGGAAGTCAGGGAGGACAGATCTGACCCACCACCCCTCGTACCTCCGACCCCAAAAGTTATAGACTACAAACAGGTGGGGATCGAATATCAGGGGGAGGCGAAAGTCACGAAAAAGAAATATAAGATCAAAGAGACACGAGATTTGTCCGGGGTATATTATGGAAATTCCGGCTAAAGCGTGAGTAGAGGGATGGCCCCGGCAAAACAAACTTACAGGGATAATTGGCAAACTGCGATTCGCAAAGGAACGGTTTCTGCACCCGCTGCCCCAGTTGTCCGTAAAACCAAACGTTTCCCGGCACACGCGGTACTCTTTGATGACGGGGTTACCGACAAAGTGATTGATACGGAAATTCTCAAATACGCCGTTGCTCATGCCCCGGTAAAACCACCACCCCAATCGACCACCAAATGACGACGACAATCAAAGTGAAGCCGCCGTACCCAATGCAGGTGGCCCAAACTTTGACACCACGTCAGAATTTGCGTTTGTCGAGGGGGAGAGGGAAAGGGTTGCGGAGCAAAGGGCTGAACACAGTTCTCGTTGGCGCATGAACAAGGCAAAATTTCTGAGCAAAACATTTTCTCGGGAAGAACCAGGAGCGCACATGTCACGGTATGCGCCCGAGAAGATCGTGCGGAATACTTTCTTGTCAGTGAGAAATTTCCGGAATTCCCGGTGATACAAAAACCGAAAGATCGTAAGCAAGCTCGGCAGAAAGAATTCGAGCAGCTCAAAGAGCTTAAGACTTTTGTTTGGCGCAAGGAAAAGGAAGCTAGAATGTCCGGGACACCAATCATTCCAGTGAAATGGATAGATACCGTCAAACAACAGGGTACGCTAGATGAGTTCCATAAAGCCCGAGTCACCTTGAGAGGGGACCTTTTGAAGGCATACGCTCAGTATGATTCTAGAAAGACTTACTCCCCTACTGCTCAACATCGGACTATTTTACTCATGATAGCTTACGCTGCGTGTTTTGGGATCGACTTATGGTTGATTTTACCATGGCTTACCTCCACGCTAAGATCCCGTACAACATTTACGTAAGACCACCGCCCGAATTCCAAATGGAGGATTACGTTTGGCTTTTAAAGAAGGCCTTATACGATCACCCAGAATCTGGTCGGTTGTGGCACGATATGTTGTACGGGGAACCTACGGGGAAACTCGAGTTCAGGACCTTCACGCTCGATAGAGCATCCTTCATAAGACATGGGAACAGTCTCAAAACCACACAACTCCTATCCTTCCATGTCGATGACGGGTGCCACGCTGCGACTAGGTCTGAGCACCTTAGGATGGTCGCACACTTTGAGAAGAAGGGATTCAGATGCAAAGATCTGGGTAAAGCCACAGAGTTCAAAAATATCCAAATTGTTCAAACTGAGAAAGGGATTGCGTTACACCAACGCAAATACGAACTTCTTATTTTGAACAAATTAGGGTACATGAACGACGTACCCGCTAAAACCCCGTTCACATCTGAAAGCCCCGCACCTCTCAAGAAGGACCACCGGCTATTGAAGTATGACCTAAGGTGCTTAATCGGTATCCTCATCTTCCTAGCCGTGCACACGAGACCCCTTCTTATTTGCCCGTTGAGTATTGCGGCCAAATCCCAAGTCCCCAATCCCGACACATCGTATGCGATGGCACATCGCATGTTCCTATGGTTATTGACACCAAGGGCGTTGTTTTTCCGGAGGGGAGACAAGAATCTTAGGAAACTATTAGAATCTTGTTTCTCCGTCCCAAAAACCCCCGATGACTGGAATCCTAACCATGGATCATGCGCCGCGGCAAATGAATTGGACGAAGCCATAGAAAAGTCTGGAATTCCCGGGATGGAAGCTTTCAGCGTACCAATCATCGCTAACGTCGATATGATAATCTCGGGAAATCCGTTGGTGGGGTTTGTAGACTCCGATTTTGCAGGAGATAAAGTTTCGCGAAAGTCTCGGTCCGGGCATGTTTATTTATTCAATAGGACCCCGGTGGCTTGGTTCTCAAAACTGCAATCTGTCATAGCTCAATCCACGTTGGAATCAGAGACAGTGTCGGCTAACGAGGCAGTAAGAGAACTTCTCGCAATATTGCAATCTCTAAGGGATATCGGGATCAACCTCAAGGGCCCCACCCCTCTTTTCGAAGATAACGAAGGGACGGTAACTGGACCCACGAGGCTTTGTGTGCCCGGGGCAGATATTGTGAGTTTGTATACAACTCTTCAAGTAGGCAGATACAACGAACTCTTAATAAAACCACTATGGCTGCTTTGAGTCCTGACTCTATGAGAGCAGGTGAAATACCAGTAAATAGTAGAGAGGTCACTTCGTTTATTTACGTAATTTCGAACTCATTGCAGGCTTGGGTGCAACGTACGGTCAAGTGTACTACCGAACGTAGATTGTGAGGTCTCCAGTTCTCAAACGGATAGTATCTTTCGGTTTCGGGTTGGTAATAACTTGGAAACCCAAATTGATTTGGGAGGTCTAGGCGAAAATGACTGGGAACGGCGAAAATGACAGTCAAACATTGCGTTCCGTTCCTTGTCCACAAATTTACCGTAAAGCCTGTTTCACGGAAAATCGGAGAACAAGGTAATACATGGAGCACTCGGAAAAAGGCATTGGTCACGTTAATTTTTTCTAAAAAGATCTTTGACTCAATCGTTTGAAATCATTTCTGAACGGAATCGAAAACTAGTTAGTGTAGTCGAAACGTCGTGCAGAGGAGAATCTGATGAACCGGTCAAAAAGAGTGACCGTATCAACGGTAAAGGTTTTGGCCGGTTTCAAGGTGCTCAGTCTGATAATATACCCCCTCGGTCCACAAAGATGGACTTGGAACAGCGGCAATGCCGGCGGAGTATGATTGTTCTGATACGGGAGTGATCTAACCGCATAACACTGTTAAATACCGTTATTCCTATTTCGTTTCCGACGTTACCCGGAATTACCGTTACCTGAGTAGTTTAATTTGTCATAAGGACGGATAGATCTAATTCCACTTAATTATTTAGTGTTACAGTGGACACTATACTTTGCCACTCTAGTGGCAGTATTAACTTAATCAGTCTTAGTAGAAATTTCTAGATAAGTAGGGACACAGTCATTATATTTCAAATCTTCCCTCCACCTTGTTTGAAAGTTCCGTTACGTTTATCTTAGTTTTGCGACGTGTCGTCTGTAGTTGTCAGAAATCACTTTATTGAATTGCCTTCCCTTACTTTGGTTACTGTATTAGAGACACAGGACCGGTGGACTCTGAAAGGAGTCGGTAAAGGACTCTCTAAGTGAGCATGCTGAGTTGCTCAAAGGTTACGAGCCTTGAGGCCGATAAGGGAGTCAGCTTCTCACTGAAGCAGACGTTGAGTGAAATACCCATCTTAGAGGGAAACAATAGATGTTACTCTGACTTTAGGTACAAGCTAGAAAACTATGCTGAAGGCATTAGTTCCTGGCACGGGGAAGGTGTGAAGCTAGCCTTCGCCAACCCCGCAAGAGTAAAGGTTAAGTACCCCTATGACCACGCTGAGGCGATGGATCTAGAGGAGAGGGATTTACCAGAGGAGCCGGAGTCGGACACACCGGACACAGAGTCAGAGACAGAGTCAGAGGCAGAGACACAGTCAGAAGAACAGAAGAAAAGACAGGGTAGTACTGTAATCCATAAAATTAGGCCACGCACGAGAGTTACAATAGAGAAGCCTAAAGACTGGGACAAGATGGACAAGGAGAAGAAGATGAAGTGGCGAGAGAAACACGCGAAAAAGCAGAAGAGAGAACTAAGAAGACAGACGAAGAGAGCACACTCCATAAAAGTGAAAGCAATACAGAAGAAGAAGAAATATTACGAAAAGATGCGTGCCTTGCAGCTTGTGCTTTCTGTTGCCTTTTCACACACCCTTGTTGTTCAGTACTTAAGAACTTAGACTCCCAATGGCCCGATAGAGACGATAGAGTTAGTCAGTGCCAAGTTTGGTTCGGTGGGAGGTGTGCACAAACATCTCAACGCGGAGAAGTTTGAGCACATCTACCCAAAACCAGGGACTAACGTAGACATCTGGTTAAGCTACTACCTCGCCTTCAAAAGCGAGGTAGAGAGCTTGCGAACTCATCCCTTTGAAGAAGAAGAGTTAACTCGTAAACTGCTACAAAGGCTGGCTAAACACCCTGCTTTTGGTAGCGAGTACGAAGCTAACTACTTCAATCTTCCAGCCAACCTAAGACCTAAGCATGACGACCTAGTTGAGAGTGCGAGGGATAAGTGGGCGATATGGAAGAAAGGGAAAGGGCGTAGGGAGGAGAGCAGAGATGACGACGACAATAGGAGACGTAGGAAGCAGAAAGGACAGGAGACAAACCTCATGACGGATGAGAAGGATGACGAAAAAGGGGGTGGGGGTAAGAAAGGTAAGTTGAGAAAGAAGAAAGAATGGTGGCTAAAAGTCACCTGCTATGCATGCGAGAAGGTAGGGCATACAAAAGCGTACTGCCCAAAACTCAAGAAGAAGCCCCAAAAGCAGGAAGAAGAAGAGAAGACTCCCAAAGGCAAAAACAAGAAGGGCCTAAACAATGGAAAAGGGAAAACAGACATAGTTCTTTTAAGGGAGGAAGAGAGGGAGGATAACGTAGAACAGGGAGGGGGGCAACAGAGCGACAGCGATGCGCTTCTCGTTTTTATGGGGGGTGATAAACCAGACGACCCTGGGAAGGTAACCCCTGACGACAATGGTGGGGGGAGAGCGAGCGAAGTTCAGAGTGACTCTGAACGAGGTGGTCGTCCCCCGCTGGCTAGTCCTAGCTTAGGGAGTCCCTTAGCGAAAGCTAGTCGGGTTGAGGATGCGTCCCAACCTATCATCTCGCCTAACTTCAATCGTCAGCTACCACGGGCCACCCCTACAACAATTCCCTCAGAGTCTGAGGAGAATAAAACCCCCCTGCCCAAACATAATAAACACCTTTTGCTTGTAACTAGCTATAGTCGTTCCCAACCAAGGTCCACCAGATGCCAGGGGAAAAACAATCGAAACAAACCCTGCAACATTTCTTTAGAGAGAGAGCAAAAGGGGATTAACGCCTCGCATGCACAGCGGTTGGTTTTTGGCTGTTATTGTGGCTATCATGCCAAGGAACAGGACGATGAGTTCCCTTGGATGGACTTATCTGTCGACCCCACAATTCGCCCCCCCCAAGTCCCCTTATTACCCGGATGAGCTAGGTTTGTTAGCTGCAGCTGAGGAGATAGGAGAGAATGAGATTGCACGCGCTTGCCACCTCACAACTCCAATAATAAAGCAGAGACTGCAGAGAGAAGGAAAGTGGGGCGAGAGGGAAGAGCAGTAGGGCACAAGTGAAGGGAGTGGCAAGAGAGACAGTGCACCACAACCACAACCCACGCCTATCTTATCTGTCCACTACCGCACAACATCACAAAACACACACCCCACATCAACCCTAAACTTGGATACACGGAATGAATGTGGGAGACCATCTGGTCTACCCAGTGCTGTTGCAGGAGGAGAGGAGGGCAAGGAGGAGGCAACGGCGATGGCAATGGAAACAATGCCACCACAACCAGGTCCCACACTCCAAGCACCAGCACGAACACCTCCCATCATCACATTCAAAGATATTGCACAAATTGCACAACAACTCACAACAACATGCATCAGAGAGAGTAATGGGAGGGTAATGAGAATAAGTGAGGGTGAACTTGTAGAAGATGAGTTTTTGTCTGATGTGGTGAGGGCGATAGAGGGGGTGTACATATCTTACGCGTCCCGCACCACAATCACACCACCTGGGGGGCCACGAACATCAACCTCCACTTCACAACCACCCACCCCCACTAAGCCCACCACCACTAATTACATATTAGTATTAGATGGAGAGGAAGGGAGAAATAGGAAGAACACAATAGTGCAGGATAGCAGGTCCTCTAGGGATATAGCTTGTAATCCGGAAATGCTTCATGACGTCAAGTCCGTAGCTCCCATAAGCTTAGTTACCGGAAACGGAGAGTGTCAGATAGATAGACAGGGTATAGCCAGGGTCACTCGCATTGACGGACACGGTAGGCCAGTAACGGTGTCGAGACCCTTGTTGCTCGACACCAGGCTACCTGTCAACATTGCGTCGACCGGTCGGATGGACCATGTCCACCACAGGGCAATCCTCCACCAAAATGGCCAGCTAGTCATATTGAAAGACCACATACATGTAGATGAGAGTAGTGTGTTAGTAAGGGGGAGACTTATGTCCACTCTCTTGTACAGGTGGGATGAAGAGTTTGATAGTCCTCTGGACATCAATACGCGTTACGAACCGGTGGCGAGAGAGAAGAGAGAAAAGAGGGGGTAGGAGGGGAGGGAAGCCCCAAAAAGGAGAGAAGAGAGATTAGACAGAACGAGGGCAAAACGGGGGAAGTGACGCTATATGCTTCCTATCCCCGCAAGCCTGGTAAGATTAGGAAGGTAGATATGGAGTTGTTTCATTATTGCTGTGGACACTATAATATAAAGAAGATCAAAGCTTTAGCAAATGCATTAGGCATTAAGTTAGTGGGAGATGAGAGCAAGGTAGCTTTTTGCGTGTCTTGCATGATAGGCAAGGCAAAAGTGTTAGCTAGATTTAAAGTTAATAGGATAGAGAGGGCAGACAAGCCTGGGATAGTTTTGCACATGGACACAAAGGGTCCATGGGCTACTCGTTCTTTACACAGGAAGTATTCTAAATTTTGCGTTACTGACGATTACTCACTTTTTATTAAGGACTATTATTTAGCTCATAAGAATGAGTGGGTAGATTGTTTTAAGCAAGCGATAGCGTTCTATGAGAGACAGACAGGAAATAAGGTGAGAGAGGTGAGATGTGATCAGGAATTCGATGTAGCAACAGAAGTTATAGAGTGGTGGAAGCCTATCCAGTTCATCTGGAAGACATCAGCCACTGGGGATAAAGACGGCAACCCCATAGCTGAAAAGGCCAACGATATAACTGCCGGGGCCGCAAGGGCAATGAGGCACCATGCAGAGCTGCCTCTAACCTTTTGGGCCGAAATGGAGCACGCCGCCACTACGATACACAACATTTTACCGGCCACTAGTGGGCCGCGTAAGGGTTTGTCGCCATGCGAGCAGTTGCTCGGCCGGAAGCCCATAGTCACTCAGCTGAGACCGGTAGGCAGCATGGGAGTCATGTACACCGGTAAGGGTAGGAAGGGTGAGTTCCGGGGAAAGAGGGTTATGTTGCTAGGGTATGATTTATTCAGAGAGTTATACAGTGTTTGGGACCGTAGGAAGGTCATAGCCGGAGTCAGAAACGCCCGTTTCAACCCCTACGTGGTTGGAAAGGCGGCACCCCCCCCTACTAGTAGATTAGTTAAGTGGGATGGTGAGGTTTCTGAGGGGGAGAGTGAGAAAAGGGATGTCGATGTTCACGAGACACACACACCCACTCACGAACAAGCACAAACCCATGAGATTGAGGACAGGGATGTTGATGATGATGAGACTCACACACCCACTCACACACAAGCACAGACCCATGTGGTGGAGGGCAATGATGGCGATGATGTTGAGGGGGAGCATGGAGGGGATGATGGGGATGATAGCATAGACATCAAACACACAGCACCACACGATAGTAAGACAAATAGTGTATACACACAAGACATCGACACCAAACAGGCAGAAACACCCCATCCCACCACTTCACCCGCACACACGCATGAGACAGAGCTAGGACAGTCACAGGTAGGCACAGACCCTTCAGACCCACAGGCAGAGCATGAGAGGAGAGCCTATCACGAAGACAAAGAGCCTAGTAAGGGTAGGACATGGGAGCAGAGCGATAGTATATCAGCCGCTAACATAGTTCACACAAAGAGAGAGAGACGACAGACAGAACAGCCCACTGCACCAACCAACCAACCAAGAGAGAGGAAAGAGCCCAAACAAGCTCAAGTACTGGAGGGTGTGATAGTGAAGGCCCCCGCTGCAGAGTGGGGCAAGGACTGGGCAAGAGAGAAGTACGGAGGGGTGGGAGAGGCCGGAGTCAGCAAGGTAGTTAGGCTGACTTGGGTACATAAAGTAAAACTAGATGAGAAAGGACGTAAGTTCGTTAAGTCTAGGTTAGCGCTTAGAGGTAATATGTTAGAGGCAGGTGTTAGTTACAACCCTGACCAACTATTCGTGCCTTGCGCCGCCCACCGCTCGCTGCTAATGCTTGCAACGCTTGCTGCTTGGCATGGCCATAAGCTGTATGGCGTTGATTTTAAAAATGCCTACCCAAATGCGCGAATGCATGACCCTGTGTTTGCCTATGCACCTGATGGGTTAGACAGAGAGGGGCATGAGGGGATGATTTTGCGTATTGATGGTGCTTTGTGTGGCGCGCCGCAGGCAGGCCGTAGATGGTATGAGATCTTAGCCCCGAAGTTAGAGGAGCTTAGCTTTAGGCTTTTAGACTCAGACCTTTGTATGTTTGTTGAGAAAGACAAGCCCATAAGAGAAGCCATAGTGGGGACTTTCCATGTAGATGACTTAATCTTTACGGCGCCTAGCAAGAAGGCGTATGAAGATTTTGCAAGTGCTTTGGAGAAGCATTTCCCCCTAAAACGGCTAGGAGTTGCAAGGGAGTTCAAAGGGATTGAAATAGTACAGGAAGGGGGACGAATCGTCCTTCATCAACGTAAGTATCAATTACAGGTGTTAAGGGAGTTTGGGTATGATAAGTCTCGCGCCGTAAGCACCCCTGCACTAGATCAGTTGCCTTTAGCTATGTCCGATGATGCGGCGTTGCGCAAGTTCGCTATAGCTAGCATAGTTGGTAGTCTTCTTTATTAAGCTAAGATGACTAGGCCGGATATAGAACAGGCGCTCAATGCAGCTAGTGTTATGCAAACCATAGATAAGGGAGTCACTTATGCCATGTTAGGAAGGATATTGCGGTATTTAATTGGCTCATTTCGCGGTTTAGCATTTCACGGGCCTAAGTCCTCGCAAGAGGGTCAATCCTATCCAAAAGTCACGTTATGGCCCGATGCGGCCCATAAGGTTTGCAATACAACCGGAAAGTCACGTACGGGATACGTAATTCTTTGGGGGGGGGGGGGGGGGGGACCCTTTAGGTTGGCTTTCTAAGAGACAGAGTAGGATAGCCCTTAGCTCGAATGATGCTGAAATTTTTGCAGCAGCTGAATGTATTAGAGAGGGTCTAGCTGTAGGTCATGTTAGACAGGAACTCGGAATACCGCAAAAATGTCCGGTTGAATTATATGAGGATAACACTCAAACAATTCTCGCAGTCGAACGGGGATTATCCGGACCACGTACCAAACATTTGCCTCTCGAACTACATTTCATCCATCATTCACAGAGAGATGGTGAGATTAAGTTTATTAAAGTCAGTACTAAGAAACAAATCGGTGATTTGCTCACCAAACCGTTGCCTCGTGATCAGTTCTTATATCTTTTGAACAAATTCACGGTTATCATTCCGGAATCCCCGGAGTGATTATGGGTGTTTCACCGATGTTTTGTGTTTTGTTTTTTCTTTGTGTTTTCCTTTGTGCGAGTGTGTCCTCTCCTATAGGTGTTGATCTGGACGCGCGTGGTAATCGGATCGCAGGATCGAGGCCGTTGGGGGCGGGCGTTCGGTGGCTCGGTGGGACCCGAGTGGCCGGTGGCCACCCCGACCAGACTTTTCCCGCGGCCGGACACGTGGACACTCTGGAGACTTATTTCTACGCATAAAACTATCTTCATCTTTCTTTCCACTTTTTTTTTCTCGCACCCCTACTACATTTATTTATATATATTTTTCGTGACTTTTTGATACCCCTAACGGGAAGCGCTCGTAAATTTTCTTTAGATGTTAGAGTAGACTGAATATAGTGACGTAGTTATGACAAATAACTAAGAGGGAGCGTTATTCCTATTTCGTTTCCGACGTTACCCGGAATTACCGTTACCTGGTAGTTTAATTTGTCATAAAGACGGATAGATCTAATTCCACTTAATTATTTAGTGATACAGTGGACACTATACTTTGCCACTCTAGTGGCAGTATTAACTTAATCAGTCTTAGTAGAAATTTCTAGATAAGTAGGGACACAGTCCGATTATATTTCAAATCTTCCCTCCACCTTGTTTGAAAGTTCCGTTACGCTTATCTTAGTTTTGCGACGTGTCGTCTGTAGTTGTCAGAAATCACTTTATTGAATTGCCTTCCCTTACTTTGGTTACTGTATTAGAGACACAGGACCGGTGGACTTTGAAAGGAGTCGGTAAAGGACTCTCTAAGTGAGCATGCTGAGTTGCTCAAAGAATACATAAAGATATTAGTTACTGTCTCTGTTACCGATCCATTCAAGATAGTACCTAACAATACTACATATACAACTTGAAACAGGAAAATTACATAATCTGCAAACTTGAAGATGACTAATTTCTTTCTCAAGTCCCACTTGAACTTTCACGTTATTAACTTAGTAACTTCACCGCCAATCATACTTGAAATGATGATAAGAGAGACTCGCGCCATATATAGGCCTTAAGAAGGAAAATCCGCTAGCGGCACGCGGCCGGTTCTGATTATATCAACCCGCAATTTCTTCCTCTCATCTCCCGATCGCACTGCATCTGCTGAGCTATATAGCTCTCTCAGGCACATCCGTACTGCTGCATTAGAACCGGATTTCGGCAGGTCAGAAATCGAAAAAATCTTAAAATTCAAAATTTTTAGTTTTTTTTAGCTACCGAAGTCAATTTTCACTCTCTGAAGCAGCCTGAAGCTCTAAATTAGCTAGTTCTTCTTTTACCACCGGACAGAAGGGCCTGACGTTTTTATTTCATTCCCAGAACATCAATTTTTCTCATGATACCCCCTACGTTTCACATGAAGTTCTGGTACGTATGTCATCACTTAGGTATTATACCTTTACACTCGCTTTTGCTACTAAGGGCGGCCTTGATCGGAGCAACTTCACAATGCTTTACCAATGCAGTAACGATATTAGTTTAGTTAACTATCGGTAACTTCGAGTGAAGTACTGCCGTGGATCATGGTCGGATCATCTTGTGCTCAGTAGCGTAGTACTGGCCCCCGAATTCATTGATTATATTGCTATTCAAGTAATAATCATCGGCCGATATTAATACTTATTTAACTACTAAAGGAGGCGTCTCAGGTTAAATCGTGAGAATCCAGATGATGATTCTTAGTCGCCTTGGCTTTCTCAATTAGTGTGCGCCGTGAAGAGGGGGGGGGGGGGGAGGGAGGGAGGGAGATGTGAAGAAAGAAAGGAAGAAAGGAAGAAAGGAAGGAAGTAAGAAAGGAAGGAAGGAAGGAAGGAAAGACGAAGAGGAAGAAGAAGAAGAAGAAGGAGAAGGAGAAGGAGGAGGAGGAGGAGAAGAAGAAGAAGAAGACCCGGGGGGGAGGGGAAGGTGTAATGATCTGGTTTTGCTGAAAAAGCAACAACAACAACAACAACAACAACAACAAAAACGATAGTAATAGTGCTTCTCTGTCAATGGCTGATGCATTTCTGCACATGCGCCTCCATCGTCTCACCCGTGAGGGGAGTACGAAGAATTGACGATAGGCTCTAATGACACCCCCGCAAGGGCAGTTCCAACACTTCCAGACGGACCGGTATGTTCAATGAAAATACTGGTGGCACCGATTGGAATCGAACTGGCGACAGGGGCCCAGATGGTAGAACTTGACCACTGGGCTATCACGGTGTCAACGATAGTAATAATAGTAATAATAATAATAATAATAATAATAATAATAGTAATAATAATAATAATAATAATAATAATAATAATAATAATAATAGTAATAATAATAGTGCTTCTATGTCAATGGCTGATGCATTTCTGCACATGCGCCTCCATCGTCTCACCCGTGAGGGGAGTACGAAGAATTGACGATAAGCTCTAATGACACCCCCGCACGGGCAGTTCCAACACTTCCAGACGGGCCGGTATGTTCAATGAAAATACTGGTCCAGAAATAGACCGGTATGTTCAATGAAAATACTGGTGGCACCGACGGGAATCGAACTGGCGACAGGGCCCAGATGGTAGAACTTGACCACTGGGCTATCACGGTGTCCACAAATAATAATAATAATAATAATAATAATAATAATAATAATAATAATAATAATAATAATAATAATAATAATATATTGATCTGTCATGGCTGAGCCCGAGGGCCATGCGCCTCCATCCCTCGACCCAACAGGGACTACAGTGAGTATGTTGGGGAGGGAAGAGTGACTCTCACCATCCTGCATAGAAAGCCCCAAAAGGAAGTCCTACTACCCGCACAGTGTCGGGTACCTTGCAGGAAATCAACTACAAATGATTTATCTTCCCCGCGTGAGAGATCCACGAGACTGGGTAGGTCCCGCGGAGGTACTCACAGGGGTAGCAGACATTTCATGCGGTCTCAGCGCATGAGGACGTTTGGCGGTAAGTGTCTGGGACGCCTCGAAACCCGTCATCACCCCTAAATCGCGGAATGTAAATACCCTTTGATCCCACGTGGTGTATGTCTTATAAAAAACAACACAACGACATGGCCTCGGAACCAACACAACAACATAGCCTCGGAACCAACACAACAACATAGCCTCGGAGCCAACACAACGACATAGCCTCGAAACCAGTGGGAAGAGGCCCAACCACATCCTCTTTCCGTGGGATGCCATACTGTGCACCCCTCCATAATAATAATAATAATAATAATAATAATAATAATAATAATAATAATAATAATAATAATAATAATAATAATAATAATAATAATAGTGCTTCTCTGTCAATGGCTGATGCAAATCTGCACATGCGCCTCCATCGTCTCACCCGTGAGGGGAGTACGAAGAATTGACGATAAGCTCTAATGACACCCCCGCAAGGGCAGTTCCAACACTTCCATACGGACCGGTATGTTCAATGAAAATACTGGTGGCACCGACGGGAATCGAACTGGCGACAGGGCCCAGATGGTAGAACTTGACCACTGGGCTATCACGGTGTCCACAATAATAATAATAATAATAATAATAATAATAATAATAATAATAATAATAATAATAATAATAATAATAATGTATCTCCTGCCAATTGCTGAGCCAAAAGGCCATGTGCATCCAGTCCTCCATTCCATAAGGAAAGTCTCCACACCAATCGGTGGAATAAAGGAAGTGACGGCATAGAACATTACTCTAGGAGCTTTATACCAATCAGCCCATGGAAAGGGACCGATGGCCTATGTACTCCCTAATAATAATAATAATAATAATAATAATAATAGTGCTTCTCTGTCAATGGCTGATGCATTTCTGCACATGCGCCTCCATCGTCTCACCCGTGAGGGGAGTACGAAGAATTGACGATAAGCTCTAATGACACCCCCGCAAGGGCAGTTCCAACACTTCCAGACGGGCCGGTATGTTCAATGAAAATACTGGTCCAGATGGATCGGTATGTTCAATGAAAATACTGGTGGCACCGACGGGAATCGAACTGGCGACAGGGCCCAGATGGTAGAACTTGACCACTGGGCTATCACGGTGTCCATAATATAATAATAATAATAATAATAATAATAATAATAATAATAATAATAATAATAATAATAATAATAATAATAATAATAATAATAATAATAATAATAATAATAATAATAATAATAATAATAGTAATAACAATAATAATAAATATATATGGAATTAACTACTACTACTACTACTACTACTACTACTGCTGCTACTACTACTACTACTTTACTACCACTACTACTACTACTACTACTACTACTACTACTACTACTACTACTACTACTACTACTACTACTACTACTACTACTACTACTACTACTACTACTACTACTACTACTACTACTACTAACTACTACTACCGGGTCACAGACACTGACCTCCCAACCCACACAACTCGTACACCCACAACCCCAGGCCCGCCTACCACGTGCACGAAATGCGAAAAAACATGAGTAAGGATGGATCCCCACACAACCAGTTCGCCCCGCTGCAGACCAACACGCCTCTACCCCATAAACCCCACTTTCTCCAAGCGACCAGGTGCTCTTTCCGACCCCATTTCTCACCACCCACACCCACTCCGATAGTACCCCGGAATTCCCCCACATCCCCTTCATGGTGAACAGGGGTCCCTTGGAAGCCAAACAAATGCGGGGCCACCAGCGACCAGATCTGGAGCCTTGATTCACTGTGGTTGCCGCGTTTTTTGTTAAAATTTTAGGAACCGCAAAAAAAATTTGAAAGTAACAACTCTCTCCCAGGAGTGAACAGCGCCAAAATCTGGCGGTTCATACTCACAAACGCCATGTTTGCTGTTCTCTCTGTCGGAGCGACCCTCGCCGAGGTATCCATAATTGGAAAACAGAAAACTATCTCATATCCTTGGCTCTTGACTCTGCTTGCGATTCGCGTTCTTCCACTTTTTTCTTGGAGGTTTCCTTTGCTTCTTTGCAGTAATGAATTGCATTTCCACGCAGTCGTCCTTGCAGTAATGAATTGCATTTCTACACAGTCTGTTTTGTCATACCATCATGATCAAATCCTATGCGATGTTCAGGCGAGCAGATATGCCGTTGGGCACGGAATGAGCTACTACGATAACGAGTACGTAACAAAATTTTTTATTTATCTGGTTCACCTCTCAACTCATTAACCATTTTTGCGTTGCTTAGCAATTACGGCAAGTATCGCAGGTATTACAGCTCCTACCCCAACTATGTGGGTAATTATGGCTATGGAAGCGCCTACGGTAAGGGCACTGTCATGAGAAGCATAAATATACATGCGTACATTTATGCTTCTCACATACAGGATATGGCAACGACTATGGCTCCGGTTATGGCTCCGGTTATGGCTATCAGAAGGATGACTATGGCTCTTATGGTGGCTATGGTAAGATCATTTCCATTAGAAACATACATATACATACAAGACATGACATAACATGACATAACATGACATGATATACATGACATGACATAAACATAACATGACATAAACACAACATAACATAACATAACATAAGATAACATAACATAACATAACATAACATAACATAACATATCAAGCATAGCATAGCAAAGCATAACATAACAACATAACATAACATAACATGTCATATGATATCACATAACATAGCATAACATATCATATGATATCACATCATACAACATAACACAACATAACATAACAGCACAAAACATAACGTAACACAATATCACATAATACATAAGAAAAGTTAACATAACACAAGATAACATTAACATTAATAGTAAACATGTTCATGTACATGTACATGTTACATGTTACATGTACATGTACATTACATGTACGTGTACGTTTACGTTTACATTTACAATTAGATTTACATACGCACGCACATTCATGCATGCACAGGCCAGCAGGACTCCTATGACAGCTACGACGACTACAGCTCTGGCTACCAGAAGAAAGACTATGGCTCCTACGGCGGGTACAAGAAGCAGGTTATTTAGTGTTTATGTATGTATGTAATGTATGTATGTATGACATATGTATGTATGTATGTATGTATGTAATGTATGTATGTATGTGTATGTATGTATGTATGTATGTGTGTGTGTATGTATGTATGTATGTATGTATATATGTATGTAATGTATGTAATGTATGTAATGTATGTAATGTATATGTGTCTGTATGTATGTATGTATGTACGTATGGACGTATGTATGTGTGTATGTATATATGTATGCATGTATGTAGGGCTATGGCAACAAAGCCTACGACGACTACGACAACGACTACGGCTACTACCAGCAGGATGATTACGGCTCTTACGGCAAATACGGTAGCTACAAAGGCAAGTATGGCGGATACCAGCAAGACGACTATGGTGGCTATGGTAAGGGCATTTTCAGCCTACCTATCTACCTACCTACCTACCTACCTACCTATACCTACCTACATACATACATACATACATACATACATACGTACGTACGTACGTACATACATACATACATACATACATACATACAGGCCAGCAGGACTATGGCTACGGTGACTACGACGACTACGACAAAGACAGCTACGACGACTACGACGAAGACAGCTACGACGACTATGACGACTCTGGTCTGCGTTCTCTCTCCCTCTTAGGCTTTTAATCGAATGTATGACATGATTCAATCATCCTTGTTAGCCATGATTCAATTAAACTCCAGTGTATGTATGTGTATGTATGTATGTGTATGTATGTATTTATGTATATGAATGTATGCGTGTCTTTAAGAGTCAGGTGTAACATGTTTGTGTGAATGTCTGTGCGTATTTGAATGTGTACATACATTCATACATACATACACATAAATACACACACACACAAACACATACTACACATGCATGAAAGGGTACGTTGCTCAATTATTTCTCCATGTTTTGTCGGTTTGTCCCTGTACATGTGTAGCAAAAGTATGTATTTCAACATGCTGTCATCTTTTCACTTGTGTCGAAAAAATTGGCCACAGTTTCCGTGAAATTTCGGCAAACAATATCATAATCATTATACTTGTGCTTATGTGCATAAACTTGCTTTCGCGTTTTCGCGTACGTGTAGGCTATGGTGGTTACGGTCAGTCTTATGGCGGATATGGCAAATATGGCTCTTCTGGCGGCTACGGTAAGGAAATTTCCCTGATCAGCATTCATACATGCATGCATGCATACATACATACATACATACACACATGCAGACGTACATACATACATAACAGACAGACAGACAAACAGATAGATAGACAGACATAGATTATCAACTTGCAATAAACAGCAGATGGTTTGCGAGACCGTGTAAAGAAGGAGCATGATTCTCCACAGACATGTCAGCAACGAGGAAACTTTTCCACGACCCGTTGCAGAACAGACAAGGAAAGCCAAGTTTGGGGAAAAGTGTGTGTGTGGTTCTTAGCTATTTTGGTCGGGTTTTTCTGAACGCAAGAACGCGAAAGAAACCCGCCATCAGTGATCACGAAGGCCTGCTTGTTATGCATTCTCACAATATACAACGATTTATCTTCAAGCCTGAAATCAATACATTCATACATACATACATCGATACATACATAGATACATAGATACATACTATACATACATACATATGCATACATGCATGCATGCACATACATGCACATACATACATACATACATACATACATACATACATACATGCATTCATGCATACATACATGCACACATATACATGCATACAGTCATACATACATACATACATGCATACATCATACATACATCCATCCATACATCCATACATACATACATACATACATACAGGCCAGCAGGACGACTACGACTACGACGACGACTCTTACGGCAAATACGGTAGCTACAAAGGCAAGTATGGCGGATACCAGAAAGACGACTATGGCTCGTATGGTGGCTATGGTAAGGGCATTTTCACTAGAAGCATAAAATTGCATGAGATTGCATGAGATTGAATTGCACTGCATTGCGCTGCCTTGCATAACATTCCCTCACTTTGCATTGCACTATATTTCTTCGCATTACACTACATTACACTACATTACATTACATTACATTAAATTACATTACATGATAAAACATTAGATTGCATTAGATTGCATTACATACCTTACCTTACCTTACCTCACCTTACCTTACCTTACCTTACCTTTCCTTACATTACATTACCTTACATACCATTACATACCATTACATACCATTACATACATACATACATAGATACATACATACATACATACATACATACATACATACACACACACATACATACATACATACATACACAGGCAAGCAGGACTATGGCTACGGCGGTCAGTCTTATGGTCAGTCTTATGGCGGGTATGGCGGCGGCTACAAGCAAGACAAATATGGCGGCTACAAGAAAGACAACTATGGCGGCGGCTATGGTGAGGCTACTTTCCTGACATTCTCAGTTCTTAGCACAACAAACAAGGACGTGAAGAAGCGCTCCCTAGTTCTCAGCCGATCTTTGAGTGCTAAGGCTGTGTTGTGGCTCATTCGAAAGCCTGGATGAGAGCTTTTGAACGAGCTGCAACTAAAGCCAAAACAAGAAGTATTGTCCGTGAACGAAGCGCTGAAAAGTCCTATTCCTTGTAGTTAAGACGTGGGAACCTGTAGATGCTAATGTGCACAGGTTTTCACACGACCTAGTAAAACAGGCACACGTAACATACACAGCCCATCCTTACACACGCGGGCTTCAGATATGCTTGAAGGCGAATACATATTTCAATCATATCAAAGATACTAACATGCTTGTACACATAACTGCCATACAGATATACTAAAATTATATCCATGTAAATCATGTAGGCGGGTACTAGAAGAATGATTATGGCTACAAGAACGGCGGCGGCTATACGAACGACTATTGATCCTACGGCTACGGCAGCCATGGTGTCTAGACGGATGCAAAGCTGCAGAAGAGGTCGCAACATTTTTTGTCACGTCAGGATTCTAGTCGAATCTGACTTAGTCACTTCGTAGTGAATATCTTTTCCTGTTTAGTTTTTTTCTTTTTCTACCCCCCCCCCCCCCCGCCCCCCCCTCCCTCGTGAAAACCGTTTCTACTTGATTTTCGCTTTCCATAACTTCATGCAGTGGAATGACTTC
Source organism: Paulinella micropora (assembly GCA_019918135.1). Lineage (NCBI taxonomy): Eukaryota > Cercozoa > Imbricatea > Euglyphida > Paulinellidae > Paulinella > Paulinella micropora. The sequence goes on from WBZZ01006292.1 coordinate 27,852, forward strand.
AGTTGAAACTTTTAATTAAATTTTATTACATTCAGTGCAAAAGTTTCATGATTGATAATTTTTGTGGTAAAATATTACCCCGACGAGAAAAAAGAATATCACTGTATTAGCATGATTAAATGAAAACAAAAACATATAATATTGATAATATAATATTAATATTAAAAGTGTTTGCGATTAAAAATTACTATCAATTCTGTAGTAAGAATATTAATAACATTTCATGATAGTATTTTTGATAATACTGAAGTTAACCCTTGCCGGGCGAGCGTCACATTTGTGGGTCATTGCCACATTTATGTCAGTGTTTTTCAAACTCAAAAAAATCGTTTCTCATCGTATTTAATACTAACAATACTGAAATAAGCTGGATATTAATATTTCAAGACATGCTCTATCGAAACGGACGGTGGTCGGAAGGTACGGATATATATTAATATATGGAGGTATCGGAATGAATACCGTGACCGTCAACTACCGGACCGAACTATTACTAATATTAATAATAATATTTGTTTGTGTTAGGTAATAGGTTGGTAACACGGAGTAGTAACTATTATCTACATGTATTTAACCGGGTCATGCGATTAGATCCCGTATATATCAGAACAATCAATGCCAATGCAGCTTTGTGGCCCGGACCGAGTGCGGGGTACTGATGATATCTGCACCCACAAAGTGGGTCCAGTTATCAACTTATTCCGTTCTTAATACCTACCAATTTCGTTTCAATCGTCTGTTACTGTTGGACGAGGTATATATAACTTCAATCATTAAAGTCATTCTTCAGTACATCGTACGTCAATGCCAAGCCTTGAAGCGCCAGAAGCGCAGGAACCCTTGGAGCCTCGGAGTGTCTCCAAGACTCAAACTGAAGAAAGCTGGCCCCAACACACAGAGTGACGTTGTCTTGTTAGTGTTTTGTGCCAGAGCAGAACTAACATGATTTCTGCTTACTGTGTGTGGTTGATAGTTATCTGGTGAGGCCCTGTGCGAGTTTAGCTGAGTCTCAGCGCAGTGGGTGGTGGTTCGAGGCCGTCAGAGCTCAGCCAGCCAGCACATCGATGCGTAAAGAGTCCCTAGTGGAGCGTTCCGTGGACAGTGTCCGTCGTTGCCAAGAGTCCAGCTCGCTTGACGAGCTGTCGAGGGGGGCATAACACGTCGACTATGCCCAGGGCACAAGAATTTTTACACAAACACCTTTAATAACGCAATGCTTGCCACTTGTAGGAATAAATGGGAAGCGTAAGAGTAAAATGGAAGTGGTACCAAGAGATAGAAAAGTGGAAAAGTGAAGCGTGAAAAAAAAAGAAAAAAAAAAAAAAGAAGAAGAAGAAGAAGAAAGAAAGGGGAAGAGCTAAAAAGAAAGAAAAGCATGAAGAAAGATAGGAAAGATACAAAGGAAGGGGTAAACAGGGAAGGAAACAAGAGAAAAAAAGGGGGGGAAAGAAAGAAAAAGAAAAAAGAAAGAAAGAAAGAAAGAAAGGAAAGAAAGAAAGGAAAGAAAGAAAGGAAAGAAAGAAAGAAAGAAAGCAAAAATGTCAAAGAGAAAAAGAAGAACCAAGATGGGAAATGGACGGCAGAGAAACCCAGAAAGGAAAGGAAGGCGCTAAACATAAAATAACGAGGGAAGAATATTTTATTTTTATCATAGAGAGAGTAAATTATAATTTTTTGAAGAATTTGGTTTCATGTACTGTCTATATATATACATATATATAAAAATATATATAAGCTGCGTGTATATGGTTTATGTGTCATTTCGTCAAAATCTCTCTTAATGTGCTCAGTTAGAAAAATTTATGTTAAACATTTGACACTTTTTTGTTTTCTGTGTATGTTTTCTATATGTCAAATGTTGGTTTTTTATGTTTTTAAGGCTTGTTTAATACTTTGCGGTTGGACAAGTCGCGAATACATAAATGATCACACCCTAAAAAATGGGGGGAAGGGGGGCGGACACTCACGAAGTGAGTGGCGGGGGGATATAATTCAATAAGCAAGCGAGAGGATGAATATAAGAGCAGGGGGAGTGAAAATATCTTCTCCTGTTGCTGTCCAACCCCATGGTTGGCCGTGTCCAAGTCTGTTTTTCAAAGGTTGGACACTTTTTCCTTATTAAATTTCAATATTTATTATATAATTCTTCTTCGTATTACGCATTTTTTATATTGTCCAACCTGTCCGACCTTTTATTAAGATGGAGTAAATTTTTCTCCCTCTCCCGTTTTATTACAAGATGTAAAATAATATTTCCAGCCAGGGGTATTGGACTCAGACAGACTTGGACACTATTAATACTAAGACCAATTGTCTCAGTTAGCCTGCTTAATACCACTTTCAAGTGTCCGAGTCGCCAAACGGCGTTTTTCGCGTTTCTAGCGCGGGCGTGCGGATTTTCTATTTAAAATAATTAAAATAATATAATTATATATATAAGAGACATAATGCCGAGGACACCTCAATTCACCAAGGAAGAAATCGTTCAACGGAGAAGGGAAAGGGCGAAAGCATTTTGAAGGCTCGTCCTGATAAGAATAGGGAAAATGCGAAGGCATACTATTATAAGAACCAAGAGAGAATAAAATTACTGCGGAAGGAGAAATACGAAAAACAAAAAGCCGAATTGCTTGAATTAAGGGCGTTTCGTAATAGTATGTTAAACAATATATAATTTATTTTATATATAAAAATATATACACTATTATATAAACCATGGACACCTCTCACCGCCGATCGTATTGGACATATGAAGACTTACAACTTCATTTGGATTACGTGAATGGAAGTTATTTTCTAAATCTAGTCAATGCAGTTTCGTTTCTATCGCCCGATGGAAAGTGGAACACGGCCGACTGGAAACTTATGGAAAGTATAGAAAAAGGGGAACAACAATATTGTTGTTGCTCACACGAGATTACAAAGAATTACATTGTAAAAAATGTCAAAAACGGAAGCGAAATGGTGCTGGGCTCTGAATGTATCAAGCGTTTGAAGAATGATAAAATGAACGAAGACCTGTCATTGCTTATCCGCACCCTTGACAATCCAAACATTAAATTTTGTTGTTATTGTAATAGCAATAGGGCAATTCCAAAAAAGATTGTAGAAAAATATCCAAATAGGAACAAGTATTATCATAAATCTTGTATGAAAAAGAAATTTTATCAATGCACCCTTTGAAATGCTTTTAAAGGATTTGACCCATGCGATTGCTTGGATAAGATTAGAAGTGGAACAAACGATAAACCCTTTTGGCTAAGATAATAAGTAAGAAAAGAAGACGAGTTATTTTTTTTGTCATAACGATATATAAAAAATTATAATTACCTATTAAGGACAATGATATACATGGATATACGGATATATAGAATAATTAATTTATTTTTATAAAAAAATCCGAGCGACTATATAACATGACCGCACCGACACTGACCAATGGACAATGGTATTGGAAACAAGAAGAAGCACTGAGAGATAAACCACTTGATGCGGTTCTTATCAAGTGGGGAAATAAACAATTTACCACTATGCCGTGCCAAGAAGATTTCATTGAATTGATTGAAAAAACGCCCGATGACCAACAGCAATACTATGAAGTATTAATGGAAAACAAACCCCAACGAATGTTTGCCGACATTGATGGCGATGAATTATCAATCTCACGAGAAAAAATGTATGAGCGGTGGAACACGCTTATGGAAAACGTATTTGCTAATATGGGTTTGAAGTATAATCCCAAAAAGGCCAAATACTTGGACGCGAGCAAGAATGGTAAAATGTCGTGCCATTTTTCTTACGATAATGGCTTGGTATTCAAAAACTGCGAAACACAAAGAGAGTTTTGGAAGTATGTGGAAGTGGTGATTGAAAAAGATTATCCCGACCTTTGCTTCACGTTTGAACGAGCCGACAAGAATATTGAGTTGCGAACCATACTTGATATTTCAGTCTATAATAAAAACAGGGCTTTCCGCACTATCTACTCTCATAAAGAGGATAGCGACCGCGTTTTGCTTCCGTATTCATATACACCAAAAACAAACACTTTGAAACTGCTACAAGATGTGGAAATTGACGATTATCTGATTATGCGCCCCGATGACAATACATTCTACGATGTCGAAATTCCCGAATATACAACTTTGAAGCGATATCAACATATTACATTGGACGAAATACGCGAAATTATACTCAGCAAAATACCAAATGTAGAAATTGTTGAAATAAAGCAGAAAATGTTTGTTTTAAAAACCATAGGGACACGAGTATGTATTATAAACGGAGAAGAAAATAAAAGCGACATGCTATGTAGTATGGAGAAGAGACGGGTTGTATTTCTACTGCCACGATAGCACTTGCGAGGGTAAAGGCATGAAAATTCATGAATTATCGCCCCCTATCGTCCGTAATATCAACACGATTGATGACCTGCGCCGACTCGCCAGCGAATGTAATAGTTTAGAAAAATTCAAAGAGTTGATAGACACTGCTTTGGCCTGGATGAATGAATCATACACTTTTGCTAACTTGGCAAAGCCGACTATAATTGAAGAATATGTAGATTCAAAAGGCAAGAAGGTATTTCGCTACAAGACGGAATCAGCAATGGAATCATTCTTCAAAAACAAAAGAGTAAAAACCAACTTATCAAAGGAGGACTGGATAGCACTAGGTAAAACCCCCGCAAAATTGAATGTTGTTGATTTGTATAAAATATGGACTACACACCCGAGAAGACGCGAAGTAAATGACGTAATCTTTGACCCCAAGGCATACTTTGATAACGACAAACAAGGATTTTATAACTTGTTTAAGGGTTTTGAAATCCAAGCGGACACATTAGGAGACGTGAAATCATTCACAGCAGAAGAAGAAAAAAATGAAGCATTCTTTCAACATATCCTAAACAGATGGTGTGGGGGAAGTCAGGACATATATAAAAAGGTGCTTGATATGTTTGCGAGCATTTACCAAAAGCCGTGGCAAAAACTACACTTATCATTAGTTTTGACAAGCACTGAACGAGCAGGTAAGGGGATTATTCTTGAAATATTCAAAGACATAATTGGTGCCGATTATTACTTCCAGCCGTCCGATGTTAGAGAAATATTAGGCGATTTCAATGCGCAACTCGCAAAAGCAATCGTAGTATTTATGGACGAAATGGTATGGGGTGGTGATAAAGAACGAGCGGGAACAATCAAGAAACTCGTATCAGAAAACACGCTCACTCTTAAACAAACATATTTACCAAATCTAACACTAGAAAATATGTTATTTCTAGTCCTTGCTTCAAACGAAGAATGGGTAGTGCCAGCGGGCACCACTGAGCAACGATGGCTCGTCCTTGAAGTTTCTGATGAACTGGCACTTATGAAAACAGACGAAAAGAGAAAAGCGATTGCGGATATTAGATCTATTGACAGGCAACGACTGGCGAAGTTTCTTCTTGAAAGAGACCTCAGCGAGTTTAACGATCGCGAAACAATAATTACAAAGGGGCTACGAGAACAAAAAGTGAAATCTCTTTCAAAGTTAAGAAAGTGGTGGTTGGATTGCTTGAACTTGGGATATATTACAAACCAATTTCCAGGAATTCATTTTGGTGAAGAAGTTTCAAAAGAAGAATTGTATGATGTGTATAAAGCCAATGCGAATGACCCGCACACTTCGCGGGTTAGTTTCTGGACTAGTCTCAGAAAACTAATGCCAAATATGGTAGAAAAGAAGAAAACGATGGAAGCAGGTGCGCGAGTTAGATACGTAGATTTACCAACATTAGAAGAATGTAAAAATCAATGGAAGGTTATTTATGGTGATAATGAATGGGTTTTTGACGACGACGACGACGACGATGAATAAACAATATTAAAAAAACGGATTTTTTTTTGTTGTGCTTATATATAGCATGCCATCAACCAAAGGAGATTATCTGAGCCAAATAGAAAAATGGACTCATTTAAGTAGCGACATAAAACTACCAACAAGCAAATCGCTCAAACCTGAAATTGTCGCATTTTACGAAAAATACCGACCCGAACAACCCCCGCAGAGTGATAATGTTGAAGTTGTATTACCCTCTGTAGATACATTGAAGAAGGTAGTTTTTAATGACGAACCAGAAGAATTTACGCCTTTTAAAGAAAGTGATTTGAGTGCTGGTATTACTGAAATCAAGGCCAACGTAGGAGAAGAATTGACGAAAAAAGAAATGCCAGTTTTAGAAGCAAAAGAGGAACCTGCGCCAGTTAGGGAAAAGAAAACACCGATTAAAGCAAAGCGGAATCCGCCCGAGAGCGGATATAGTTGCTATGAAATAATAACGGCACATTTGAAAGTATCAAAAGACCCGTTTAACTTCTTGTATATGAAAGTTGAAGACCGCACCATAATGCAGGAGGATATGAAGAAATGGCACGAGAGCAGATACGCACACATACCACCAGACCAACGCCCTATTCTTAAATATGGTAAGTTAGATTATAAGACGTTTTTCCGCGATGTTTTATCTCAACACGAGGGCAAACTCACGACACTAAAAGATATGTGTGACAGGTTTCATGTGTAAGCGGCGGTTAGTGCTATGTCTCTCATCACATCAATATTTAAATATGATGGTTTAAAAGATACATAATCCACAGATGCCGTTTTATAATATACTTCCAATGTTATTGGAGCATCTGTCGCATATATCAATAAAACCTCATTAGTCGTATTTCCAGAAATTCGTATTGTTGTATTATTGGTGGTGTCCGCGGGATTTGGACAAGTCATTAACCATATCATTTTCATTTGGACTCCGTATCTTTGAATTAGCCATATACAATCAAAAGACTTATACTCAATGGCGGTTGTATAATTTAGAACTTCGCTGTAAAAGTCATCAACATTGGTTCCATCCGTTTTATGAAACCAGAACTGAAAGGTTCCTATTCCAGACGGGGCGGGCAAATTTAAAGACCCGCGAAAAGCAACTTGAATGAAATAACCATATCCTAAATTAGATATTGTTTTGCTACCATATCCGCCCGTGCAAAGAGTAGTGAATGTGGAACTTTCCATCCACGACCTAAGATCAAGACCAACATACGCATTTTGAATGTTTCTTGTTAATGTCGGGGTAGCAGTAACGGCGATTGTCTTGGTATCAATAGACTGCTGTTCTTGTGATCGTCCAAATATATTCATTTTTTTAAGACTAAATATATATACTACAATATAAAATAATAGAATTAAAATATGAATCATTTAGGCAATCCGTGGGCATATCACTATTACGGCTCTGTGATAATAGACGAGGATTTAGAAGTTGATGGTGTATTATATGGCGATCATATTGAAGCAAACTCAATACAAGCAAGGACTGACGACATAACAATATCATCGCGAAATAATAACTCTTCTTTGTTGATATCTGATACTGGTTATGTGTCAATTAATAACGAATACGATTTACCATTGGCGGACGGCACGGCTAATCAAGTATTAAAAACAGATGGGTTGGGCAATACTTCATTTGCTACATTAACTTCAAGTTATATAAGCGACTTTGAATTAGATAAATTAACGGATGTAGTCATAACCGCACCAATCGCAATAAATAGTTATCTAACATATAACTCAATAAACTGGGTAAATAAAACATTTCCGATAAATGTTGATGAATTCGGCAATATTAATATGGGCGGTAATTTGAATATAACGGGAGTTAACTTACTAAATACAAAAGATGTTGATACTTGGATATCAGAGCATGAAGACAATAATGATAAAGTGTCAGCAGACGGCTCAATTAATACACACAGCGATGTTTTAATTACAGGCACACCCGCCAATAACCAACTGCTCATTTATAGCACAGGGCAATGGAGAAACACAAACTCACCTTTTCTTAGATTGGATGGTCTCGCTATGATGTTTGGAGATTTAAATATGGGAGGATTTAACATAACAAATGTCGGTAATGTTGATGGTATCGATGTTTCCGTTCTGGATAGTTCCGTGGTTAAACTAACAGGAGACCAAACCATAACAGGTAATGAAATATTTACTACTTATTTGGGTATAAAAGATTCAAATCCATTAAATACAGGGAAGTTATTCTTCAACTATAATAATAATACAGGTTCTATTTATTCGTCGGAGGTAGGTGGAGCAACGGGCTATCCACTATCTATTGTCGGTTCGTCCATAACCCTCGCTTCTACAACGGGGAGTGGAATAACATTGACGGGCAATGTTTTTAATTTTAACAGCACGACAGCAATCAGCAGACTTCCAGCACCATTCTATGACGGCGATGCATCAACGAAGGCATATACCGATACGAAATTAGCAAAGGATGGCACAACGGCTATGACGGGCAGTTTAAATATGGGCGGTTTTGCGATTACGAACGTAGGCAATGTTGATGGTGTTGATGTTTCTGTTCTTGATACTTCGGTGGTTAAACTAACCGGAGACCAAACCATAGCGGGTATTAAGATATTTAGCAACATAATAAATGCTAGTGCGGGTATTGATATGAAAAGCCAAAGCATAACAAATGTAAATCTGGTTGATGGTGTTGATGTTTCTATTCTTGACACTTCGGTGGTTAAACTAACAGGAGACCAAACCATAGCAGGGAATAAAAGGTATTTATCAACTTTAGAAGTAAGTGGTTTGTCCAATCCTACTACTTTTGATGGTATTGGCATAGCCTTTGATACAAAAATAGGAATGATAGCAGCACAAAAAACAGCAACAGCGACTTGGTATCCGATACAAATAACTGGTTCGTATGTAGAGTTATATTCAGGTACTACTTTAATTATAACCGCAACTGGAACAACATTAAGTTTGAATAACAACAAAATAACAAACTTAGCCACACCATCAACAACAACGGACGGAGCAAACAAAAGTTATGTGGATACATTAGACGGGCAAAATGTGAAACTAACAGGAAACCAAACCATAGCAGGAATTAAGACATATAGCAGTGGCGTTGAAATAACGGGAAATTCAATAAACTCAACAACAAAGGGCACATTTATCGTTTTCAATTCTACAAGTAATATCGGTTCTATTGCTAGTTTGGATATGAAAACAAATACGTATTACAACTTTGAAATTTCTGTGAAAAAAAAAGTTTTATTATTGACAGGACGATTGTTTCGTGGTTTAATGCTACTGGCTTAGATTGTAATAGTAGTCGATTGTTAATATAGGAGCACCACAAAATGCGAATGAAGCGGTAAATAGACAATATCTGGATGACAATTGTGTGAAACTAACAACAGACCAAACCATAACAGGAAGTAAAACATTTAATGGGGCGAGCACAACGATAAAATATCTAACTTTAACGAACAATGCCGATTTTAATAATCAAACTATCACTAATGGTGGAAATATAACATATAATGGGGCGAGGATATTAAACCAAAATGGAGGAGATATATTCTTTTCACAGACGTCAGGTGATTATCAATATTTCTTGTTTACTCTAAATACTGCTACAAGTGGAACCGCAGACCAAAGAGGTTATGTATTTACGAATGTAGCATTTGATGTAAAAGGGGCGGGACTTTATATTTCAAAACTTTTGGATAATAAAAGTGCTTCGTCTGACATTGTCCGTTTTAACAATGCTGGCGGTATGCGATTTTATGGTGCCTTAGATATGAACTCAAACAACATAACAAATGGCGGAACAATAACGGGAACGACAATTACTTCAACTGCGGGGATATCAACAACAACATTAACGGCAAGCGATAAAATAACAACAGCATCAGGTAAACCAATAATCGTAGGCAATACAACGAAAGGCTCAGGGGCGACAGGTGGTTTAGAATTATATGGAACTGCTTCAAATATCGGAGGAGCACACTTACAAGCAATAACAACGGCGGATGCTTATCCAACATTTCAATTATTGAACTGGACACACGACAATGTAGGCTTAAGTTTTGATGCTTATTATGACGGCTCAAACTGGAAATCAAGTAATTCTGGCTCAAACTTTCAAATATACAAAAACTCAAACAAACTTGCTTTTAACTATAAATCAGGAATAACAGCAGGAAGCAATATAACATGGTCTGAGGCGATGAATATAAGCACTGCAGGATTATTAACCGCAAATGCGGGGATCACATACACTGGCACACTAACGTCAGTAACGAATGCTAGCGGGCGAAAATAGGAATTCAGGGACAAACAGACGGAACAAATGCAAAAGGAATATTTCTATGGGATACGACTAATACAAGTTGGGGGATTTATGCAGCATCTGGCGGAGTTGGAAACGCTAGAAGTTTGGCAAATGGTTTGGCGGTTTCTGGAAATGATTTTAGTTCGTATAGTTTTCGTTTTAGGGTTGCTAATGATTCTACAATGGGTTTTGTATGGGAGAATTCAGCAGAGCAATTGCTAATGTCATTGAATGGACTCAATGGAACTTTATGGACAAAAGGATTGATAACGGCAAGTGCGGGGATTACATATTCTGGGGTGCTAACAACCACAAATAATAATGGAGCGAAAATAGGAATTCAAGGACAAACAGACGGGGGTGGTAGCCGCGGAATATTTATTTGGGATACTGCTGATCCAGCGTGGGGAATTTATATGTCTCAGTCTGGGACAAATAAAGCATTAAGTGGAACAGGAACAGCGCCAGCAGGAGGAGGCGGAGGATTAACTTCTTATGCTATTAGATTTAGAGTGAATAATTCTTCAACGAGCGGGTTCATATGGGAGAATAGTGCAAATACTGCTTTAATGTCATTAAGAGCGAGCGATGGACAATTATGGGTATTGGCTAGTCCTATCGTATATTCAGATAGACGAAAAAAAGAAGACATAAAAGAGTGTTTAGGCTTAGATTTTATCAACAGGTTAAATCCAGTCTGCTATCGTATGATTGATGACAACAAGAAACAAAGAACTGGTTTGATAGCACAGGAATTAGAAATCGTATTAACAGATATGAATATGCTAGATTTTGGCGGTTTTATAAAAGAAACAATTATGGTTCCGTGTCCAAAGCAAAGAAAAGAATGCGAATTGAAAGGTGAAAGTATTAATCCAGAAGATGTTAAATGTGTTGATAGTGGTGATGTCAGTTATGGTATAGGTTATTCCGAGTTTAATATCGCCCCGTTAATTAAAGCCACACAGGAGTTATCGGAAAAGGTAGTTAATTTAGAAAAAGAAAATAAAAATCTTATGAATATACTACAAGACCAAGCAAATCAATTAGCAGAAATCAGAGTGGCCGTTCTTGATAATGTCAAACAATAATACAACCAGACTTCACAGACCACCACCTATTATGGATATGGATGGCGAACTAACTCCAGAATTAAAGTCTCGTGTTTGGATATTGAACTAAAGACAGAAGAGAAAAAAATTGACAATGAAATTGAGAACGAATGGAATGCTGTATGTCAAATAAGAAAACCGATAGCAGAATGATTAAATATTTATTTCAAATGGGTGTCATCATTGCCATTATAACCCTTTGTATAGTTAGGCTATCTGAAAAGAACTTGCCTTGTGAGGTTGCTAATACTTATGTCGGTATTTTGACTTTACTCATAGGAATTTGCCTTCCTTCACCAAGTTCTGGGGTGGTAAGAAGTAAATCACAAATTACCACATTCATATATATGTGTCATATACCATCTATTATCGCCAACACACATCAAAGGCAGAGCCTCATCAAAACTACGACACATATTATTTCCGTTATTTATGAAAACACACTTAAACCCAGTATCTACACCTTGCTTTATACAATAAGCACACGATTCATTCTTTTTTTCTGAGTATCGCGAGTAAAAGTCGCAGGCAGTCCACGACATAGCGGAGCACGCAAATAGCAATATTAACAACATATATTATCCCTCTTCTTTAATTATATTTTATAAACCGCCTCTCGTTGCTTATCTGATAGCGGTAAGCGGTAAAGGATATTTTCAGGTTTTCTAAAAATATTGGGGTTTCTATTCACTAAGTTCTGAGTGATGCGGATTTGGTCAATTTCCTTCCGTAGCCGTTCTAGTTCCTCCAGTTGTTGCTCGTCTTTGCTTTTTTCTTTTTCATTTTCCATCCTATATAATTGCGGATATAAAAAATGCCACACGAAAAACCATTTTTTACATATTATAACGAAATTAGACGCGAACATAAGTATTTGTTGGATGAAGCAGACCAATTTTGGATTGATGACGTTAATGAAGGTATCAATAATCAAGCCCGCGAGAGGCTTAGAGCGGATAGATTGTTGGATGCTTCAACAAGAAGGGGGAATACTATGGAGGATTTAAAAGATAAGATTATTGCGTTGGACAATAAGCGAAGTATTTATGCGAACATGAATTACGATGAACTGAAAGCGCACCTCCAAGATGACGGCGTTGATATGAAAGAATTTGAAAGAAAACACGGAACTGCCCCCATGAACGAACAAATGATTGAAATGCGAAAATTAGCAATGGCTACCGATAAATATGATATAATGCACATAGAAGACAATATCCAGCAAATGAAGCGTGATATAACACAATTGGTAAAACAAGAATATAAAGAAGAAGACTTAAAACGATTAACCGATAAGGGTTTAACGTATATGAAAAACAAAGGCAAAGCAGACAAAACTCGCGTAATACGAAGAGAGGACAGAAAGCAAGCGGAGCAGGATTATAAGGAATGGAAAGAAAACCGAGAAGAGTGGGAGAGAAAACACCCAGATGATGCTTTAATAGAAGCACAGATAGGCGACGAACACAAGATGCTTGTGCCACGAATAAGTGATGACCCCCGAAGTGTAGAAAGATTTGTTGATGCTATTATTAGAAGCATTCAAGAGATAATTATGAGTCCCAGACTTAATAGATTACTTAACCTTGCTACAGGTATTGGACGATATGGTGTGAGAAGGATAGCATGGGAGCAGATATTGAGATTAATTGCCAACAATCCACAACTACGTGCGATGAATATTGGATTACTTGGAAGAAGAAGAGCATTTGCTCTCAATACCTTTTTGCTAGCACTAGCAAGAAATGAAGTGCCAGAGGGTTTGCCTCCGCCTAATCCTCGTCTGATCGCAAGCGGACAGCAAAGAATAGGTGATTATGTATTAAGTGAATATGCGCACAGATTAGCCACTGGAATAGCGTCTTTAAATGCGTGGCAAGTTTTTAAAACAGGCGTAGAGACTATGACGGTTCTCGGTCTTGGAAAGCACTTAAAGAAATATATAGAACATGGTCTGCTCAGCCAGATGCTCTCATTAAGTTGGAAGAAGAACGAATTCATACCGAGGGAAGTAATTATAATGGCGGGGGCACACGAGTGGAAAGCCGTCTTCAATTAGAAGATAGAACTCGTGGCAAATTTCCTTACATTCTACCAGCAGATGCTTTGGACTTGGTTGCTTTTGAACATGATTTATTGTATGCGTCAGGTGATAAGAATGTCCAAGACTTTGCCGATAAACGATACTTTGAAAGAATTACCAATATGAGTGATTATCTAACGAGTAATGGATTGGCTACGGCCGAAGTTGCTAAGAGTATTTTTGACAATTACAACTCAATGTTTTCAAAAGCGGATATATCTAGAATGGCCTTGGAAGCACAGGGAAGGGTACGTGGCGGAGTATCTTTTTGGGATGCGATGAAGTTTTGGAAAACTATCAAAACCACTCCTCCAGATGCGAAATATAATGGATTTATAGGCGATGTAGATAAAACATTGATGTCCATGATTGGTATCATGAAAAATGTGGGCAGTTTTGACAAGGATGCAACATTTAAAGTAAATAAAATAGCCAATCCTGCTACATTCAGCAAACAATATGAAAACTTGGTGAATTCGTTTAATCAAATGGTGAAATCACAAGAAAAAGCGGATGGTGTGAAAGGATATTCTCTTATCGCACCAGCAAATGAAACTACAATTAATAATTTTATAGAAAAAATAAATACACAGAGCACAAAAGATATTCCACCAAGTATAGAAAAAGATATAAATCTTAGCGTTGAAGTCCCGATCGCATACTCAGACAATATGGTAGTAGCACCCAATTTTGATTCAATCGGACTGGGCAATATTAACTTGGCTATACTCCAAGATAAAACTGCCCAAGTAAAGCACCTGAAAGGTTTTGTTAATTTATTGACAAAGACAACGGGAAAGAAAATAAAACTATCAAGTTATGATGATTCAATAAGTGGATGGGAAGAAGCCATTAAACAAGCCTTACAGCAAGGGGCTAGCAAACCAATGATAGCAGAAGCAGATGATCTATTGGATAGGAGAATTTACATAGATATGAAGGGTAGATTAAATGGAGAACAAATGAAACAATTGACAGAACTAGAAATAAAAGATGAGGAATACACGAAATCTTATCTACCTCGGGCAAATCCACCACAAACTCAAGCAACACCAGCACCACAAACTCAACCACCGCAAACCATGCCACCGCAAACCATGCCACCGCAAACCATGCCACCGCAAACCATGCCACCGCAAACCGCACTAGCACCACCAGCACCACAAACAACACCAGCGCCAGCACCACCAAATCCACAACCAGAGTATGAAGGACATGTTTATAAAAGTGGAGCAAAACAGGGACTCCCATTCTGGGAGGAGAAAGTTAAAGATGAAAAACTCAAAGAAATGATGAAAGAATACAAAGTTTCAGATGACCCAGATCCAGCAACAACACCAAATCAAGCCATGGTTGATAGCATGAGAAGCATTGATAAATTGGTTGATAAACTTATGGGGAAATCTCCCGCCGATGAAAGAGAAGATATGTTAGCACTTATTCGTTTTCTAATGCCAAGCGACCAAAATGGAGGTATCGGCACTTCACAAACAAACCCACTTATTAAAGGCAACGAACTAAGACGCGATCGCATGCTAGACACCAAGAATGATTTTGAATCACTAGATAACACACGTTATGGCAACACAATTAATCACTTTATGTTGAATAGATACAATAGAGCAGTCATCCAGACCAGAATGAGAGACAAAAGAGAGTTTCCAAAAATAAAACGAAAACTAACTAGAAACTTCTCTGCTGAAATCCCGCGACAAGTTCAAACTCGCCTAGAAAGAAAGGATTTTAAACCGCTCGTCAATCCTCCAAGTAATTATGCTTTTGGTAGTCCTTACTCTCCTTATTTCTATAATTATGCTTCACCACCCCAACCATTTGGTGCCGAATATGATAATTATAGATATAATCCAAACTATTTTCAAAACCCATAATATAGTGAAACATGCCTAAATCTATACGTAAAGGATTAATAGCAAACAAGTTGCCACGAAAAACACTTTTGAAGCAGAATCTGGAGAAAACCAATATAGAAAAAGCACACGAGGAATTTACCATTGACAGGCCAGTAATAACAGAGTTAGATACCAAAAAACCGCCCAAATTTTGAGAATGACTTGGAAATACAACCAATTAAAACACAAAGAGATGGTATTGAATTGCTCCCTATTCAAAAGAAGGAATATTGCCAGCAATGGGAACTATGGTTATATGTGCAAGCACTGGCGGTGGTAAATCAGTTATGATTTGTAATCTACTCGCAAAAAAGAACATGTTGAAAGGTTTTTATGATAGAATAGTAGTCTTTTGCTTAAGTCCGTGCCGATTTGGAAGACACTCTCAAGCTAAAAAAAGAAGACATAATCAAAGAATATAGGCCTGAGTTAATGAGAGAAATATTAACTAAACAAAAAGAACTGATTAAAACTAAAGGGTTTAAGAAGGCACCAAAAATACTATTGTTATTGGATGACATCGCACAGAGTAAAACTTTCTCAAATCAGAAGTGCTTACTGAGTTGTTTTTCGCTTCAACACATGCTAAGGTCAGTCTGGGTAGCAACTCAGAGTTATACACAACTCCCGCGAAGAATAAGAATTAATTGCCATTGGATGATTATTTTTAATGGAGTAAGAGAAGCGAACTTGACAGACTGGCAGATGAATATGAAAGTCCTTTTCTCACCAAAAAGAATTTTACAATATGGTTAAATATGCTACGGCAGAACCTTATTCCT
>WBZZ01006293.1:0-2500 GCA_019918135.1 Paulinella micropora
ACTATACGACCACTACTGTAAATTTAAAGTACCACTACTCCGATTCATGAGGAACTATATCAATACTCCAGCACCTAGCCGCTAAACGCCACTTCGTAACCAACTTATCGAGGAACCGACAGTCACAAGTTTTAACGTAATACAATTTAATCAAACATATTTGCTTTTTACTTTTTACCAGTATTTTCTCGCCCCAAGTGCACTGGGAAAATTTCCTTTTTACTCTAGCAATTTTCTTTCTTTACCTATATCAACTGGTATTCTTCTCACTGGCTGTACTAATTATGCTTCCACTTTAACCTACCCAGTTCCGTTACTACATAACCAAAACCAATTCAGTGCCTTCCTGTTCATAACCTTCGTCGTGAGCTTACCTCACAAGCCCTGGAGATCACAAGCCCTTACAAACCCTTATTCTACTCAAAAACAAGCCCTTACAAACACTTACTCTAGTCAAAAACCAGCCCTAATACTCAAAAAGCCTTGAACCTGGCAAAGGAGTGAGCACTGTCACTAGTGGTCCGGTAAACCCCTGTTACAATAACTATTCTTAAAAATTGTAATCATGTCTCCCTGAAACATACTTATTGTAATCATGTCTCCCTGAAATATATTTACGATAGATACAAAATATTGAAATAGGGATGTGCCTGCTTCATTCCTGGAGGCAGGTTCCAAGATGTCGGAATGTCAAAAAAGTTTTGACCAGTCTTTTTCTGGGTTTCATGTGTTTTTTAGCTCCCCTTCCCCCAGAATTCAAGCTATAGTGTAGTTGAATCCCCCCAGCTTGCTTATGAGCTATAGGAGCAGTAATTCTTTTCATAATAAATTTTTGTTTGCTTTTTCATCTGCCCTTGAGGGACTGTTTTCCGGCCGACACTGTGTTTCTCAGAGATGTTGAAAATTTTCCGAAATTCGATCAAATTATTTATTGGACGTATTGTACAACGTTTCATAGTTCAAAAGCTAATAAAATAACAAACAAAGACAGATTCTTTAATCATAATCGTGGTTGTAAACCATTTTTCAACCACATTGATATTGCTGTTGACATTCAAGACAACAACAAAAATTAGTTTTTCATTTTTGTGTCAGATTTTCATTTTTGTGAGAGTTTTTCATTTTTGTGACAAAAATTCAAATTTTCAAATTTAACGGTAACATTTCGCGAAAATTTACGATATTTTGCGGACGAATATAGCAGTTAATTTGAAAAATTTAAATTTTCACCCAAAATCAAAATTCCAACCAAAACTGAAATTCCAACCAAAACAGAAAAATCAATTTTTTTTGTTGTCTTGAATGTCAACAGCAATATAGAAAAAAAATTGCTCCCGACCTGTCTTTTTCCGAATTTTTTTCCACACGTAATGGTGCTTTTTTTCACAACTTCAATTACAGATTTCTCAAAAACTACTAAAGATAAGCATATGCTCACCATAGTGAAATATTTCAAGAAATATATGAGGAATCCTATGCGTAAATAATAAATTCAAAAAAGTCAATCACTAAGTACTTTTTCCTTATGTCGAATTTAATGTATTGAGAAGTTTCTTGTTCTTAACTTGAGTACAACTAATACTAACTTCAAGCGATTCGTTCTCAGCCGTTTCTTGCTTTTGCGGCTTGTAAAGTAGCTCATTTGAAAGCTCTCATCGAGAGCTTTCTAATGAGCCATAGCACAGGGTATGGATGCAAATATCAGCGGAGATCAAAGCGTCTCAAGTCATTGTTGATTGTACTCAAGAAGTAGGAACTTCCCATTCATTCTAAAATGAAGTGAGAGCCGCAGGCTTGAACATCACTTGACTTGCATCAGGTCAAGCTAAGCTTTTATCGGTCACCTCTACAAAATGTGGTCGGATTTCCGAAAAAACTACGTATGCGGCTAGCCACAAATTTGACGTGTCTTGCGGGTCTCACCGGCTTGCCCGCATAAAACGTCAAATTTGGGGCAAGCCGCGTAATATTTCATTCCTACTAGTAGCTTCACGAACTAGTTTGCTGTTGCAAGGTAACTATCAATCACTGGAGATGTTTAGTATTATCGATGACCTACGTCAAAGTTTGGTTTGTAGTACACCAGGAGCATTTGCAGGATTTGAGCGCTTTTACGTACCACTATCTCCTCGTAGAATGGCTGGTCAAAATTCGGAACTGAGCGAAATTTGGGATTCGGCGGCGGCAGTTTGTAGGTCTTAGGGTCTACCCTCACATAATGGGTATCGAAGCCTGACATTACATTACATTACTTAATACATTACATTACATTACATTACACTACACTACACTAGATTACATTACATTAGATTAAATGAGATTTCATTAAATTACATTACATTAGATTGCATAATATTACATTACATTACATTGCATTACATTACATTGCATAATACTACATTACATTACATGATACTGATTACATTTTATTATACTGTTACATATACATTACATTATACATTACATTACATTACATTACACTACATTACATTACATTACA
>WBZZ01006293.1:15000-17500 GCA_019918135.1 Paulinella micropora
TGTATGTATGTATGTATGTATTTATGTGTGTATGTATGTATGCATGCATGCATGCATGCATGTATGCATACATGTATGTATGTATGTATGTATGTATGTATGTATGTATGTATGTATGTAATCATGCATGCATGCATGTATGTATGTATGTAATCATGCATGCATGCATGTATGTATGTATGTATGTATGTATGCATGCATGTATGTATGCATGTGTGTATGCATGTATGTATGTATCTATGTATGTATGTATGTGTGTACCAATTTCCAAAACGAGGTAGATTTGCGATTGTATGTATGTATGTAACAAATCTATGTATGTATGTATGTATGTATGTATGTATGTATGTATGTATGTATTTATGTATTGTATGAATTGTATGTATTGTATGTATTGTATGTATTGTATGTATTGTATGTATGTATGTATTGTATTTATTGTATGTATTGTATGTATTGTGTGTATTGTGTGTATTGTGTGTATGTATGTATGTATGTATGTATGTATGTATGTAATACTATGTAAACTATGTATGTATGTATGTATGTCTGTATGTATGTGTGTACCAATTTCCAAAACGAGGTAGATTTGCGATTGTATGTATGTATGTATGTATGTATGTATTGTATGTATTGTATGTATTGTATGTTTGTATGTATGTTTGTATGTATGTATGTATGTATGTATGTATGTACCAATCGTCAGCACGACATGCATTTGCAATTTTGCTCAACAACACCTCTAGATGCATACACACACATACATACATACAATATACATACATAGATACATACATAGATATATACATACATATATACATACGTATGTACGTACGTACATACATACATACATACATACATACATACACACACACATGCACACAGACATATGCACTCACACATACACACACATAGTTAATACTACGTTATACTACCTGCTTTCATGATCGACTCTTTTTTTGCCGACATCAACAAGTAAGCGCAGTCATGTATCCCTACAAACATAACATACATAACATACATAACATACATAACATACATACATACATACATACATACATACATACCATACATATATGCAAAACATACATAACATACATAACATGCATGGTACATACCATACATATATGCATAACATACATAACATACATGACATGCATGGTACATAACATACATACATACATACATACATACATACCTGCCAAAGGCTCGAATAAGATCCGAAAGACATAGTAGGATATACATACATACATACATGCATACATACATACATACAGACACACACAAATACACATACATACATACATACATACATACATACATACATTCATACATACATTCATACATACATTCATACATACATACATACATACATACATCTATTACTTTTTTGTCCTGACGCTTGCCTTAACGTCACGTCTATTGCCTGTTTTCCTGACTATCGCCTTAACGTCCTGACTATTGCCTTTCTTGTCCTGACTATTGCCTTTCTTGTCCTGACTATTGCCTTAAATGCCTTTCTTGTCCTGACTATTGCCGTGCATACAATTATTACATACATACCTGCCAAAGGCTCGAATAAGATGCGAAAAAGACATAGTAGGAGAGGACGGAGTAGAAGAAGGGCGATGTCGGCGCAAGCATGTAGATACATAGAGCTGTGATGGTGCCGCCTGAATAGATAGATAGATAGATAGATAGATAGATAGATAGATAGATAGATAGATAGTAGGTAGGTAGGTAGGTAGATAGATAGATAGATAGATAGATAGATAGATAGATAGATAGAATAACCTGAGAGAAGAAGTCATTCCATGAATGATGTTAGATAAATAGATAGATAGATAGATAGATAGATAGATAGATAGATAGATAGATAGATAGATAAATAAACTGAATAACGCGACCAGAAAGGAGGAGCCATTCCATTGTTGAGGTTCGAAACATATTATAAGCCACACCTACGCCTTCAACAACTCCACGCACTAGCAAACGCTCATACATCGAACCCCTACATAAACATACATACATATGTATGTATGTATGTATGCATATATGTATGTATGTATGTATGTATGTATGTATGTATGTATGTGTCTGTATGTCTGATTGTCTGTATGTATGCATGTATGTATGTATGTATGTATGTATGCATGTATGTATGCATGTATGTCCATCTACTAGCATACGATCATCTATCGAACCGCTACATAAAGATACATACATACATACATACAATGTGAGAAGGTCATAGTTCTTAAGTACAATCAGCAATGACTTCAAGCGCTTCGATCTGCGCCAATAGTTGCATCCACAACCTGTGTCATGGCTTGTTAAAAAGCTATTGATGGGAGCTTTCAAATGAGCCACTTCATCAGCCGCAAAAACCAGCAACGGCTGAGAACAAATGGCGTGAAGTCATTAGTCGTTGCACTGAAGGACAAGGAGCTTCTCATACATACATACATACATACATACATACATACATACATACAATACA
>WBZZ01006294.1:0-15000 GCA_019918135.1 Paulinella micropora
TGGGTTGGAGCTTGCCCACGAGCCTCCTCCTCCTCTGGGTGGGGGGGCTGGAGCTCGAACAGCTCTCCCTCCATAAGGGGTATATCCCCGACCTCCTCCTCTTCCTCTCTGAGGGGTTCCCTGCCACCTCGAGGCTCCTCTCCATGTTCCTCGTCCTCGTCCTCCTCCTCCTCCTCCTCGTCCTCCTGCTCCTGCTCCTCCTTCTCGTCCTCTTTGAGAGGCCTTTAAGTTCTTTTGTCTCTCCCTTTCCCCCTTCTTCTCCTTCATCCTCTTCATGTAGGTAATGATTGCCTCTCGTAACTCCTCATCATCACACATATTGGCATACCAACCTTCGTTCACAGCGGCAATCTGAAGCATATTGAAAAGGCCCGGTTCCTTGCCTGCCGTCCTGCTCAGAAAATTTGCCCTTGCTGTTGGGTTCTGCCTATCATGATTGAAAGAGCAGTCTCTGTTCTCCATCTGTGCCTTACACTGCAAGCCCGCGAACCACCTCCAACATGCGGTCTTCAAGTCTGGCTCTCTCTGTCTCTTCCAACCGGCAACTCTGTTTGTGTACGTGGCTTGTGCGCCAACAGGTACACCGCCTGCCTGTGCCGTATGTGCCTCCGTGAGCGAGTCCATGTTTGAGCATGCACTCATCACTTCTTGAAACAGTGCTGACGGAGCAACGCTTTGAACCGTATTTTCGAACACGTGTGTCTCGATTGGACAGGCTTAGGGAACGGACCGACCTGTCTCCGAAGCTAGTGAGCTCATTGTTGTTTTTGTTGCAATCTTTGTCAGCCGCCCCAAGGGGGGACGAAGACCGTCAGTTCGAAGGAGCATTCAACTACGAACATCTGGAAGCGAACGTTCCGCCGCCGCCACGCGGAATAACTACACATGAATGGTTCGTAGGTCTGACGGTCGACGAAGATGAGGATGCAAAGAAGCTCTCCGATGATGAGGACCTACGGATGGACCTCCCATTCAACCCCCCGGTACGTCAAACAGAAGAGAAAGATGCGTCGACAACTACTACGACGACGTCTTCAGCAACGACGACGACTGCAACAGCAGACACGGGTGCAGCGAGGGAGGTTGAGAGTAGCGAGGGGGAAAACAAAACAAATGCGAGCACAGTAATAGCCATACGGACAATAACGCCCTACGTCAATTTTCTGTCTATGAGTTTGACTAGACCCGAAGAACTACCCTGGGATAGTCTAACTAGGGAACAAAAGATAGATGAAAATGATAATCGTTCAAAGCTAAATGTGTGGGTGTTCTTGAGGAAATTGTACAGAAAGACGAGCGACCCATATGGATTCCCGGTGCCACCCCGACACTGGCCTCCGTCGTGGAGATTGGGAGCTCCTGCAAGCTTCATCGTACCCCGCGAAGAACCATGGTATCCATCTGAGGACATCATAAAGGAGTTCCGCTCCCGGAAACAAAACAGAAGGTACTGCTGCCAATAAAACATGTCATAAACATCGCCATGGTTGAGTACCCAATGCACATACTTCGCAGAAAACACCAATCGTGGAGCTTTGATATAACAAGTGATTCGGCCAAATGTGGGGTATCAATTTTTCCGAAATTGTCCTACAGGTGATTTTGCACTTTTTGATTCAGACATTGAAAATGTGTTTTATTTAGTAAAAATAATATTGAATAAGCTGAATAACGTATTAAAATGATTTGCCAGTTGTTTTAAAGCTTCCTAGTTTGACTTTGTGATATCAATATGAAGCCTCCTACATATGTGAGAAAGGATACTTAGTCATTTATTAAATCTTAATATTGGTTTTTCTCATCCGTTTCAATAATGAATTTGATTACTAAATCTGCTTAATTGCATTATTACAAGCTGAATATTAAATAATATTCGACAAATTATTAATCACTTTCGACTTGAATTTAGTATCCGGCTGGTGGAGCTCGCCGGGGGGGGGGGGGTGGTAGATTGAAATGAGCTACAGTCACTTACAGAGCAGCTGCACGGCGAGCTAGTTTCTTCAACTCCCTTGCATACTTTCTAGATGTTTTCGCAAACCAATCTTCTTCTTCTTCTTCTTCTTCTTCTTCTTCTTCTTCCGATTGCACTCGACCCCTACCTTTGCCCCGACCCCGACCCCGAGCTCTGGCCCGACCCCGACTGTCTTCTTCTTCTTCTTCTTCTTCTTCTTCTTCTTCTTCTTCTTCTTCTTCTTCTTCTTCTTCTTCTTCGTCCGATGGCACTCTAACCCTACCCCTGCCCCGACCCCGACCCCGACCCCGAGCACGACCCCGACCCCGAGCACGACCCCGAGCACTTGCCCGACCCTGACCTCTAGCAAGACTATCTCTACCACCTACTGCAGCCTTTCCTTTTTGTTCAATGCTGCAATCACATACTTGAAAGTGCCCCCATGCTGCACTCACAAATTCTGCACGTTTGAACTGCTTTCTATCAGTATTTCGAAAGGCTATGCCATGTGCTCGAAGATAGCTTACCAACTCCTTCACTAACACTCTCATCGCTCCAAAAGCTTTTTCATCTGACGCGACAGCAAGAAAGGATACAACCCTTTCCCATGCTGGCATTGACCTACCATCAGCTGCCTCAAACGCTAAATCCTGTTCTAATCGCTGCTGTGCTGAGAGCATTCTACCTCCAACCCAAGCAGGATGTGTTGGCGGTTGGCTATCACTGAGGAAGTAATTTCTAGGGTAGTTTAGCCTTTCCTCCTCTGTCAGTTTGGAAAGACCGATCATCTTTGCCTTCCTGTCAGGTGGGACTGCAAAGGGGTCCGGTGGAAGATCTGCTAGCACTCTAACATTCACTGACCACTTCTGATCGTTTTTGTCAGTGCAGGAAATATGACCTGGATAACCAGGCTCGCCTCCCTCGCCGTAGCTTCCTGCAAAGCGCAAGCCTGCAACTGCGCCTGGGCGGCCTATAAAACATTTTCAGTTATGTATGACAATATAACAATAAACATTTACAACCTAGCATATGTTCTATCTGGTCCTTCTCCTGTCCATAATAATTCTGCGCAAGCTTGCGAACATCCTTCAGAAGTTTTGGATCTGCAAACTTTACGGGAGGAAGTTTTTTGGGCAGCGTCCCTTCCGCTATTTAACAAAATAAAATAAAAGTTAGATTTTTCAACTAACAGGAGAGCAAAGTGAAAACCTGGAGCCCGGGTCATCATTTTAATCGGAGCTCCGTCTGGTCGGTCCCTTTCCCCGTGCCAATGCTCTTGCCCGTCTCCGAAAGTCTTTACCTTGGCCGTGGGGAGGCCGTTGTTGCCATCGCCTGGTACTCCAGCGTTGATTTGCCATGCCAGGGGACGATTCCAGTACTTCAAGTACTTGTTCATGCAATGATGGTGAAAAAAAATTCACCCAGCCATAACTGGTGATCAGGATGCAGACGACAATACGTTCTTTGTCTTTGGTGAACGCGCGAAGCAGCTTGAACAAAGCCTGAGCGATGCTTGTGGTTAAAAAGGTAGTGCCTAACCCTCGTCTCATCGTGCGAAACTTCTGATCATCACCGGAAAACCCATGGTGTGGGAGATTTCGATGAGTCTGTACTTGCAAAAACCATCCCGCCCAGATAATGAAGTTGATAAAGCCATACATACCCCAGCCAGTATTTTCGCACCCTCCGTCAAACTCAATGAAGAGCTTCCATGCGGCCATAGTGTCAGTGCTCCACAGCCGACTCCGTAGCATGTGGTAAAGGATAGAGATTGTACTGTTCTGACCTTTTTCAATACCAGGGCCGTGAGTGTAGATGCAACTTTTCCTGGTTCTGTAACAACTGAACACCCCAAGGCCAAGACGAATAACGTACTTACCTTTAAAGTCAGTGGATTTGCGTCGACATGAAGGAACCAGCACAGGGGGTGTCCCGTCAAAAGAGCAAACAATCGATCGAAGGTCAAGAGGTGCTCCAGACTTCCGCTTAGTGGTTTGGAAACGATTTTCCCGATGGATTTTGTGATGAGTTTGGCTCCTCACCTTCCACTGTTGAAATTCAGCTTCATTTTTGAACCCCCGCTCTTGTTCCTTCATAAACTGCTTGCATTGCGCTGCCAGCTCGGTGCAGATTTCATCCTTGGCGATGTCCTGGTCTATTATTCACAGGAAAAAAACATAAAAATAATAATAATAATAATAATAATAATAATAATAATAATAATAATAATAATAATAATAATAATAATAGTGTATCTAGTGTAATAGTATCTCCTGCCAATTGCTGAGCCAAAAGGCCATGTGCATCCAGTCCTCCATTCCATAAGGAAAGTCTCCACACCAATCGGTGGAATAAAGGAAGTGACGGCATAGAACATTACTCTAGGAGCTTTATACCAATCAGCCCATGGAAAGGACCGATGGCCTATGTACTCCCTAATAATAATAATAATAATAATAATAATAATAATAATAATAATAATAATAATAATAATAATAGTGCTTCTCTGTCAATGGCTGATGCATTTCTGCACATGCGCCTCCATCGTCTCACCCGTGAGGGGAGTACGAAGAATTGACGATAAACTCTAATGACACCCCCGCAAGGGCAGTTCCAACACTTCCAGACGGGCCGGTATGTTCAATGAAAATACTGGTCCAGAAATAGACCGGTATGTTCAATGAAAATACTGGTGGCACCGACGGGAATCGAACTGGCGACAGGGCCCAGATGGTAGAACTTGACCACTGGGCTATCACGGTGTCCATAATAATAATAATAATAATAATAATGATAATAATGAACACAAAAGAACTTATGCTTAATGCAAAAGATGTTTAGAGCAAGCTCTTTACTGCTACCTCGGATAGGCTCTATATTTTTAAAGTCTCTGCGCCAGACTTTATTCACTTTCGTGGGGCCGGGAGGCTCTTTGACATTCAGCCTTTGCTTGCAGTTGGCCGGCGCAGATGCTAGCACATCTTGACATCCTTTCGTCCAGTTTGCTACGATGTAGCTGTACACTTCGCTGGTTTCGGTAATGTCTTGAAGCTTCCAAGTTCCGTCTTCTTCAACATCGATCCCCATTTGTAACCACTTTCTGCATAGCAGAACGTGAATGACATCTTCAGTAAGTGGTTCCGGCGGTACAACCCTTACATCTATCTTAGTGCGGTTGCGCATAAGCTTTAAAGCTTTTGTCATAACTCTATCACCGACTCCATGAATGCGCTGCCACATAGTTCTGCATACTTTTTCCGTTTGGTAGACATACTGCATGTTACCGGCCGGATCTTTCATTGTCTCCAACTTTATCGCTAGGGAATTTTTGAACTCTTTCAAAGAAAGTGCACAAGATTGGGTGCGTTCCCTTATAACATCGCGTGGGTCGACCCAACGATAGCATTGCCATTCTCGACAACAGCTTGACCTCACCTCCTCCTCAAGCTCATTGTATGGCATGCCAAGCCACTTCTCCAGACATTGAGGTCGAACATGCTTGACAGGGCCTTGCTTGCGCTTCTTGAACGTGTATGACCTATTGGCTTTCTTAGGCCTGATGGCTACATGAGCAGTAAGTCCTAAGGTCTTATAGAGAGCTTGTGTGCTTGAGCGAATCTCATCGGTATTCGGCTGCTTACTACTACTACTAGCTTCTGTAATCAAAGCCCCAGGTGTCCAGAAGCCAGTCGATTCCGCTGACTCAGAGAAGGGCAGCACCATGCTAGACGAACATGCAGTAGATGTACACTACATTGCAAACGATGTACAAACAACATGGAGAAGTATTAAGGTTTGGTTGACAAATTATATGAAGCTAACCTTGATAGGAGAGCCAGTAGGTGATGGGTCTTTCGTAGATGATAACTGCATTTCAAACGGTTTACAAACAACGCTATAGATGCTTGTTAGACAAAGTGCAGGCAGCTGACCTTGACAGGAGAACGGGTGAATGAATCATCCTCTTCTGCACTGCTCGAAGCGGCGTCACCACTTTCTTCTCCTCACCTCGATCCTTCATAGTAATAGCAATGAATCACCACATACAACACACTTTAATTTAGTATTAAGCAACAAGAAAACATTCGAATGCATACCTGAGGAGTGGCTGCACAAACACGAACACGCTTTATTGAGTCATTCTGAGCTTTAACTGAAGAGAGACCAGCCGCGAACTCATTCAAAAGCTTGCGTTTTGCATTTATGCTTGAGGAAGTTGAGGGAATTCGTGGAGGATCCGCTCTTACAGCCCTCGACCCGAAAGATGCTAGAAGCGCGTGTTTTTTTTCCAAAGACATTGGTTGTGACCTTGGTGGCAGTGGCTCAAGAAATTCAGGAACGATAAAAAAATTTATAGTTCCTATCATTCTCAACATAGAAAACAGGGATTTTCTTGTTTGCCTTTGCTGCCTCTCTCATCCAAGAAGGATGTGCCTTGCAAGCCTCGGCTTTTGGATTTGACTCCAACGTTGAGTAGTTGAGAAGAATTTGCTCACCTCGAGACACACCCTTGGACATTGTCACGACTTGCTCACCCTTCGACACTTTGCAGTTTGGGCTCTCACTGCAGCCAGGAAAGTGACTACTGTTAATAAGATGCATTGCATTCTGCTTTCTTGATGAATGGAGTCAATGGATTGCATTCCTATTTCAATGCCCTTATATGTTCGCATCCTAAAGTGCTGAGCAAATGGATTATCACTGATGTCCTCTGAAGGCATTTTAGCACCTCCTGGTTGCAGAAGCCCCAGCTTAAACCCTTTTGGCAAATCGTCGTCAGCAAATAATCCACATCTACCTGCCTTGCCGGATCCTGAAAGCCAAGCAATAGACACTGGCGCTCTCCTCGCAGTCGCGAGGCTCATTTGACGTTGCTCCCACGCCACATGGCAAGAAAAGACTCAAAACAAGCTCCAAACTACACAAAAGATATGATAGTTATTCACATTTTATATTGTTTTTCTTGCTTCTAAAAGGCAAACAACACCAATGAATCACCGTCATCAATTCGACAAAAACAACTGCAACAACAACGACAACAACGACAACAACGGCAACAACGACAACAACGACAACGTAGGTAGATTTGAAGGAAAAAAAACAAAGAGAGAAAGAAAGAGAGAGAGAGAGAGAGAGAAAGAGAGAGAGAGAAAGAAAGGGGGAGAGAGAGAGAAAGAAAGGGAGAGAGAAAAAGAAAGGGAGAGAGAAGGGGAGAGAGAGAGAGAGAGAGAGAGAGGGAGAAAAGAAAATATACATACGGATATGCATACATAAATACATACATACATACATACATACATACTTGCATACATACATACATATTACATACATACATACATGAATGACCATTTATTGCAGAAAACAAGAGCATGAAGACAGCCAAAACAATGTTGACATAGAGAAAACGTAGAAAAAATTAAGTTAACAAATTTTCTTCGGTTGATTTTGTTTTACATACTTTGACACTGATGTTGTAATTAAGTTTCCCGCTCTTTCTAGTGTGTGGAAGGAGCGGGAAAGCTATTTAGACAAGTATACACGAAGAGAGCGAGCTGGAAATCATCGGCAAATTTTTGTCGGTACGGAAAATTTAGAAACGAAATATTCGACTTCTTACTATAAAAATACGTCTAAAATATATTTCGAAGCTCTAAATAAGCAGTCAGTGTCAGTATTTTTAAAGATCTTGCATTTATTGCAGAAAACAAGAACATAAAGACAGCCAAAACATGTTGACATAGAGGAAACGTGGAAAAAATTAAGTTGACAAATTTTCTTCGGTTGATTTTGTTTTATATACCTTTACACTGATGGTGTAATTAAGTTTCCCGCTCCTTCTAGTGTGTGGAAGGAGCGGGAAAGCTATTTAGACAAGTATACATGAAGAGAGCGAGCTGGAAATCATCGGCAAATTTTTGTCGGTACGGAAAATTTAGAAACGAAAATTCCGCCTCCTGGCTTCTAGTGAATACATTTCCTTACAATAATTTACACATGCACTCAACACACATGTAGACATATTATGCAGCAATAAAAAGCAAAGCAACATGATAAAAGAATGAAGTGGAAACAAAAAATCATTTTCCGACTGCAGATTTTTTTTTGTTTGGTATGCCTCTGGTACTTGAGGAAATAAAATATTTCTTTCTTTCCCGCTCCTTCCACAGACAGGAAAGAGCGGGAAAGAAGGTTTGAGGCTAGCAACGAGACTGGGAAATGCAAAAACAACAAAAGAAATATGTAACAACAGCTCTTTTCCACCCATGATTTTTTCAGAGGCAAAAAGGTCGACTACTGCCTTTTTTCAGGGTCTGCAGTCGAACGTCTGCACTTGAAAAGTGCGGGTAGATTTGTATACAGCTGTATACATTAGATTGAAAGAAAAGAGCTCAGCGATGCCTGTAAAGGCCAGGACATTGCAAGCAATTGCCAGAAACCGTAAGGGGGCTCTAAAAATTTGGATAAACGGCCAGACGGAGTTTGAGGATTTCGAAGATGTGATAATTCCAGATGAAGTGCGGAGGAAATATGATGGCTTAGGTCTCGAGCAGCTGGAGAGGGTGGTAGTTGAGACCAAGAGGAATTGGACAGCACAGGGGTTCTTGGAAAATGCAAAGAGTTGGGATGATGGACTAAAAGGCGAGGTAGTACGTTTCAAAAGAGATCGCAAGAAGACAGACTTCTACACAAACGAAAATAATAGTAGCGGGAATAAAAAGAAGAAACAAAAGAAGGAAGAAGAAGAAGAAAAGACAGGAGAAGGGAAGGAGAATGAGAAGGAGAAGGAGCCAGGAAAGAAGAAGAAGCGAAAGGAGAAGGAGAAGGAGAAGGAGAAGGAGAAGAAGGAGAAGGAGCCAGAAAAGAAGACGCGAAAGAAGAAGGAGAAGGAGAAGCCAGTAAAGAAGAAGGGAAAGAAGAAGGAGAAGGACAAGGAGAAGAATGACAAGGACAAGGAGAAGGACAAGGAGAAGGACAAGAAGAAGAATAATGACAAGGACACAGAGAAGGACAAGGAGGAGGACAAGGAGAAGGACAAGGAGAAGGACAAGGAGAAGGACAAGGAGAAGGACAAGGAGAAGGACAAGGAGGAGGACAAGGAGGAGGACAAGGAGGAGAAGAAGAAGAATAAGAATAAGAAGGGAAAGAAGGAGAAGGGGAAGAAGAAGGATGAGGAGGATGACGAGGAGGACGAGGAGGAGGAGGACGAGGAGGACGAGGAGGAGGAGAAGGTGACGAAGGACAAGGACAAGGAGAAGGAGGAGGAGAAGAAGACGACGACGACGAAGAAGAAGAAGAAAGAGAAGAAGAATAAGAAGGGAAAGAAGAAGGAGAAGGGGAAGGAAGAGGAGGATGACGAGGAGAACGAGGAGGAGAAGGACGAGGAGGAGGACGAGGAGGAGAACGAGGAGGTGACGAAGGACAAGGACAAGGACAAGGAGGAGGAGGAGAAAGGAAAGCAGAAGGAGGAGGAGAAGGACAAGGACAAGGAGAAGGACAAGGACAAGGACAAGGGCAATGAGAGAGTAAACAAAACAGGAGTCCCAGAAGTCCCAGAAGGAAAATTTCGTATTTACGAAATCCCGGGTTGGTTTGAATACATATTCGAGAACGAGGAGGACCAGAAAGCACACACGGACTCCAAAGGCCGCAAGTTCCAAGACGGGTTCGTTCTTCTTTCTTTTTTATGTTAAATTATAATAAATTAATATGTAAGTGTAGAAATTTCTTTCTTTTGTTTTCATTTCTTTCTTTTCTTTCTTTTCTTTCTTTTCTTTCTTTTCTTTCTTTCTTTTCTTTCTTTCTTTTCTTGTCTGTTGTTTCTTTCTTTTCTTTCTTTTCTTTCTTTTCTTTTAATTTCTTTTTTTTCTTTTTCTTTTTCTTTTTTTCCTTTTCTTTTTTTCTTTCTTTTTTTCTTTCTTTTCTTTCTTTCTTTTCTTTCTTTTCTTTCTTTTCTTTCTTTTCTTTCTTTTCTTTTTTTCCTTTCTTTTCCTTATTTTCTTTATTTCGTTTTCTTTATTTTCTATCTTCAAATTCTTTCTTTTCTTTCTTTTCTTTTCTTTCCTTTTCTTTCCTTTCTTTTTTTCTTTTTTTTCTTCTCTTTTTTCGTCTCTTTTTTCTTTTTTTTCTTCTCTTTTTTCTTCTCTTTTTTCTTCTTTTCTTCTTTTCTTCTTTCTTTTTTCTTTTTGTTTCTTTTCTTTCTTTTCTTTTTTTCTTTTCTTTTCTTTTCTTTATTTAACTTTTCTTAAAATTTTGTTTCTTTTCTTTTTTTTTCTTTTTTTTTTTTTTTTTTTTTTTTTTCTTTTTTTTTCCTTTCTTTCCTTTCTTTCTTTTCTTTCTTTTCTTTCTTTTTCGTTATCTTCTTTCTTTTCTTTCTTTTCTTAATATTTGATGTCGGACTGAGAGCCTTCCACAGTGCCCCCCCCCCCCCCCGCCCACAAGCACTTGTTTGTTCGTGCTTATTGCTAAGGTTGTTCATGACATGGACAACAGACGATGCTAAGGTACATTAATTACATTAATATTGTTGTCCCGGTCACCACTGGGTCAGAAACATGGTGTTTGGGTAATTAAAGGTGCGCGAGGGGGTATACATCACCGACGTCAGGCTGACCACAAGAGCAGGCTTGATATTGGCCCCCCAAAGGCAGATTGAGACTCGCGAAAACGATGTGTGGCCTGCGCCTGGGTTTTGATTGATTTTTTTTTCTTAAAAAACAACAATAATTTGCTATAGGATGATCCTTGAGTTTCCAGTGGGCTGGAAGAAAAGAAAACCCGAAGCTAATGAAAATGGTACGAATGTTTTGTCATTTTCACCCATGATTGGTTGTTATTGCAGGTGTCGGAACGAAGAAGTGGATCGCAGTGTTGCGGGGAATGGATGCTGATTTGGACGGCAAGACCGACACTGAGTTTCTTCAACTCATGTGCCCAAAATTGTTGAATCTTGCTCATAGCTTGTGTCACCCCCCTCACAAGCGGAACTATATTGAAGACGTGTTGACCTTTTTCCTTCCATATTATGTTGGGGCCTACGAATCCCCCCCCCCCCCATTCTTCGAAGATACAGATGGAAGGCTTTGCTAGTTAAGGAGTTGGCAGGCAAGGCTAAGGTATGCAATTATTGCGCAAAGGGCTTTAGCTTTATTTATTGCTGCTTTTTTAGCTCTTCATTTTTATGGTATGATAGAGGAACAGAGCAGCAGTAGAGCAAGGCTACAAACCTTTGCGCTCTTCTGATCGCCGGACCAAAATGCCAAGGAAATTTGCACCAGATTCTTTGCGTCAACACTGTTCTATGTAACACAGTTCTCTTATGAATTTTATTGTTTGATACTAGGTAGCAGTGACACTGCGCCTGAACCAAAGGATGAGGAGGGTGAAACTAGTGAAGATGAGGTTATAGTCGAGGAGAATACAAAAAAGAAGAAAAATTTGAAGGTAAAGCAGAAGGTGAAGCAGAAGAAGGTGAAAAAGGGCAAGAAGGAGCAGCCCTCCACGCCTCCGGACGAGGAATCGGAAGCCGAGGAGAAACTTGAGCAAGCCAACCAGGTCTGTTCTCACTCTGCAGCTGTTATGTTGTTGTCTAATTAATGATACATATGTAGCGTAGTACTAGTGGTGTCTCCGAAGCCTCTTTGCAAGCGATTTTGAAGGAGGCAATGAAAGAACATAGTAGCAAAATGAATGAGAACATGGAGAAGCTTTTGAAACAGTATGAAAAGAAAGAAGCAGGGAAGGAAGGTAAAGGAAAGAACAATGGAGAAACAGAGAAGGATAAGGAGACGCAAGGCTCTGAGGAAGAAAAAGGCAAAGAAAAGAAGAAAAAGAAGAAAAAGAAGAAGAAGAAGAAGAAGAAGAAAGACAGCTCCAGTGACTCAGACAGTGACGATAGCACTAGTACTAGTGATAGCTCTAGTAGTAGTGAGTCAGAGGAAGAAGAACAGACGAAGAAAGAGAAGAAGAAGAAGAAGAAGAAGAAGAAGAAGAAGAAGAAGAAGAAGAAGAAGAAGAAGAAGAAGAAGAAAGAGAAGAGAGCTCCACAGCAGGCTATGCAAAACACAGCCACTCGCGGTATCTATCAATTCCCACCCAACAGCTCACCCGGCTATAATTATTATGATTTTGCACTTGCGGCTATGGCACTCAAAAATCAGTAAGTTGAGCGTTGAAGTTTCTCAAAAATACTAAAAATTAGATTTATTTGAAAAATAAAAAGAATGTATTGTGTGATTAAAATGTATTCTCTTTTTTACTCCTCCCGGTGCCTCCCCCCCCACCCCCCCCCCCCCCTCACAGCAGGTGTCTGGATCAGTCAATGTATTGACACAATTTAGCTTTAATATAACTGGCAAATCATTTTTAATACGTTATTCAGCTTATTCAAGATTATTTTTACTAAATAAAACACATTTTCAATGTCTGAATCAAAAAGTGCAAAATCACCTGTAGGACAATTTCGGAAAAATTGATACCCCACATTTGGCCGAATCACTTGTTATATCACGCTGCGGCGCCGGCTCAGGTACCCAATGATCCAATGGCGGCTGTCGATTGAGCAAACCCGCCACATACACCACAGGGTCCCCATCGTAACGTGTCACCACATCACCCGGTCGCCCCCCAGAGATCACACCGGTAATCTCTCGTACCTCGCGAATCCATTTATCACCGTCCCACCAAATATCATTCTGATTCAGGGCCGCAGACCGTTCGCTCCCCGTCGATGCCCATTCGCGCTTGGAGTCCCCCCCAATCCGAGGCGCCACCTGCGAAGACGAAGCCGACCCCAAAGACGAAGCCAACCCCGACACCCCCGACGACGAAGCCACCAAAACCGATGACCAAGCCGGCAAGGATGACGAACGCTCTTCCGATGGCCCGACAGCCACTCGACCTTCCACATCCATGACTTCCACCGATGAAGCCCCAGCCAAAGAGACATCATCCACAGCCCCAGCAGCCCCAACCCGGTCCCGCTGGTGCCCATCGTCCATGGGCACATCATCCTGGGGCCCAGGCGACCCCGGCTGAAGTTCAGCAACTCGATCCGGCCCATAACGCTCCATGTATTCGTCGTAGCGTCGCTTGGCCAAGGCTTGCTTAACATAGACATTGCCATGGTACGTGCAAAAATGTCGGTTTATCTCGGGAATGTAGACAGCAAAACGCTGGACCCTCAGGCACCGCCTGTCCCCACTCGTAAGGGCCGAGCATTGGTTGTCCTGCCCCCCCTTACCCCCGGGTCATCTACCCATCGCAGGCGTATCTTCCCGTCCCCTTGTTGAACGAATCCCCACGAACCTGGGCCCGAAGAACCCCCCTTGGCGTCCCCACTCCCGGTCACGGAGGGTAAGACGAAAACGGGTCCTCATCAGCCACGACAGTCGTAGCTCCAGCCGCCGCACACAGAGACGCCGGAGGCTTGGAGTCCATCGTCTCGCCCTTAGTACCCTGAGTAGCAATACGTTTCAGTAAGGTGGCGAACTTAGTCTTTAGTTCAGGGCAGTCCTTTCCATTATGAGACTTGTGCGCAAACACTGGTTTGTACACTCGAAAAACCGATGTTTTCGCTCACATTTGCCGCAAGCAAAACAACATTTGCCACCGTTTCCAGTCTGTCCACCACCCTGTCCACCATTTCCGTTACCTCGTTGACCATCACCGTTCCGGGTACCATCGCCCTTTCCCTTCCATCCACCTTTGCCCTTCCCACGCTGCTTCCCATCACCAGCCTGACGTTGCTCCCGGCCATACGCATCAGCGAAGAACACGAACACAGAACCATCACCGGTCTGCTGTTGCTTCGCCCTGCCCGGGCCTCCCACATCCGAACCTCCTTCAGGAAGCTCGTCTTGAAGCCTTCGAAGTCCAGTCCCGTCCTCCTCATCTGGGGCCGGTACAACTCCTTCCATAACTTGATCCCAGCCAGGGCATTCAGCAAGATGCCAAAGACGCGTCATAGGCTTGATCTCATCTCCCCCATCCAGGTGGAGACGATCGCAGCGTCTCACGAACTCCGTCAGCTGCGACGGCAGATCCCTCTGCAGATTGAAACGAAAGTATGTCAGAAAACATTGCTCCGCCACCTGAGTGCTGCCCCCATACCGCTCAGCCAAGCATTTGACCAGCTTACTGGGGTCCATCAGTCGTTCTTCCGACAACGGCCTGGCCAGCAACTTCGCAGGGCCAGACAAACACAGATAGATGAAAGAGGAGACCTCCTGTCTAGCTCGTAGTACCGACAGAGTTGTAAATCTTCCGAGCCGGAAGACCCACTAGCTGACGGGCAACGGTACTTGCCGGAATAAAAGGTTATAAAGCGCAGAGGGTGGGCAATGCCGTGAGGCAATTGACCACTCTCTATATTCAATAACTAGTCAATACTAGCGTCCCAGTATTACTAATTCGTTATTATTGTCCAAGTGTTTACAGTTCACTTATGCAGTGTGGTTACCTTTTAATTCTGAGGTACAGACTGTGCTGCTTGAGCACCCTAGCTACGAAACCTATCCGTTCCATCTAAGCTATCCGTTCTACAATTGGCTGGCCTACATAGGTCCCGACGGGGATCTTGCCTATTCTAGATGATTCAAGAATGTCTAGACAAGATGTATTGTACAACTCAAGTATACTTATAAGCAAAAATGGTATTACATAGGTAATTAGCAAGGAGGGCCGGTCGAGAATAAGTTTACGTGAATTTGCCACACAAATTTGGTAACGGATATTCCCGGTAACGGTATATCTCCGACGCTCCCCCTCAAAGAACGTAAACTAATCCGCCTTGACTGCTTAGTAATAATATGGTTTATTATTAAGTCCGCACCAAGGACCTTATGATCATAAATGAATTAACAAGTCTATGCACTATCACTCACGTTGGCGGTGAAAAGCCAGACCCAAAGAAGGTTATTACTTACCCTCACTCTCTCTGAGAAATAGAGTTAGAAGTGGCTACCCCACTTACCGCTGCATGCATATATCAATGAGATTACATGCAAGGCTGGCGTCCCACGGTAAAGCAAGGCCTCTCTGACGAGAAG